>JASDQU011404910.1:119910-140970 GCA_032191745.1 Picea mariana | reverse complement strand
CCCCCTCTCGTTAAATTTTGGATGGCAAGGGGGGGTCCAGAATCATTCATGGCCGTTTGATTTATTTGGGATGTGATGTATGAAGGTACGGGAGGGTAGACTTAGGGTAGTGTTTTATTTTTTTACTTTTTTTTTAATTATATATTTTTTATTTTTTATTTAGTTTACGTTTTTGTTTTATTGTTTTATGTTTGTTTTATTGTTTATTGTTTTTTAATTGTTTTATGTTTATTATATGTTTTGTTTTGTTTTGTGTTATATTTTATATGTTTTAATAATTTGTTTTATTTAATATTTAATTAATCAAACTCTAACCTAATTAATAACTTAGATTTTTAACTTAATTATTAATTAATTAATTAATTAATTATTAATTAATTATTAACTAGTTATTTATTAGCTAGTTTAACCTATTCGAACTATACTAACATTATTATTTAATCTAATTAACTTATTGTTATTTTTGTTTATCCTTAGTTTGATTATTCATGGATGGGTGGTGGGAGAGATGTGGCTAAGGGACGAAAGGACAAGGGATGAGTGGACAAGGGAATGCTGGAATGGTTCCTGAAGTCTTTGGTGCCTTGCATCTCCAAGGACGTAGCAACTTCTAGAGTGTTTTCAGAAGAGGAGGCGATAATGAGAGTGCAACAACTTGAACTAATCTACTCTCAGTTTGGCATGCTCAATGATATTTTTCGGATGCGCCATGGTATATCCTCGACAAAGCCAAGAAAAATTTTGGACCCCATGCCGATGGTATTGTGGGCTCAACACAAGGAAAGTCCACTGATATATTGTCAAATCAATTGCAACAATTGTCGATACAACAAGATGTGGCCAACCATATCTCGAGTTTGACTTCTCCCCCTACCCAACCATATGTTGGATGTAAATAGTGTGTAGTTGATGAAAACTAAGGCCAACCAACAACCTGAGGGAAAGAAGAAACAATTTAACAAGAAGGGTAAAGGGGAAAAAAAGGCTACTAACAATGTTGGTGGGGTAAAAACAGAGAAGAGAAAGTCGAAGTATCCGTGTAACCTTTGCACAGAAGACCACTTGACTATTCTGTGCCCTCAACTTGCAGAAGCTCAGAATCTATTGGCCCAACAACAAACTGTTGTGTTGACGAACCCATTTCCGCATGGGAAACACATGGCTCAAGTTTTAACATCCTCGAGCACGGAAGGGGGTAGTTAAGGACCCCCCGCATCTACCAGTAATAACCCAGCCGCAAATGTTTACATGATGAAAGCTGAGGCTAATATAGCCACCCGGGCCTGATATTATAGAATGATGGAATCTGTCGAAAAGGGAAAAGAATCCACAAACCCACTGATTCCTCTCTAGATTGAGAAGATGATGGGTGAAATGATGACAGGCATTCAGAAAGGTGTGTTCAAGAAAGCTTCTCATAATCCAAACGCGAGGGCTTCCCAGAACTACTCCGTTGTGTAAGATTTGGCACAAACCCCTTGCGTGATGTTTGATTTGGGATCAACAAAGACTTGTAACCCAGGAGTGATCATTCTTGATCCAACCGACTTGAAACCTCGTCTTCCTTACCACGTTGAGTTTTAGATAGTAGTGGCTTACACCAAAAAATATTTTATTTGAAACATATTTTGTACATTGGTTAACGAGGGCACCTCAACTTGCGTGATGTCGTTGGTGTGTTGGAAGGCCATTGGCCAACCCAGTTTGTCTCTATCACCTACATTTTTTATGACATTCAATGGTCAGTTGTTCATACCACATGGAATCATTCATTCTTTCTCCGTGCAGTTGGGAGGAAAAAAATGCATGTGTCGAATTTGAAGTGGTTGATACACCTCTCGAGTACAACCTTTTGTTAGGGAGGAGTTTGATTTATGCAATGTATGCAGTGGTTGCTACAGTTTTTTGGGTATTTTGTTTTCCGCATGAGGGTTGGATTATGACCATTGACCAATTGTCTTTCTCCCATCCTGACAGTTCATCGAGGACATCCATGGTCCCGATGATTGACAACCCTTAGCTCGACACCTTCAATTTAGGGGTTGGTTTGTGTCCATAATTGATGGGTACTTTTGATTACCCACCACCTTCTGGCGATGTCAATATTATATTGGCTACCGTCGACCATCCTAGAGATGAAATATTCTAAGTATCGTCATTTCGAATGACTTACTTTCACGATCCGTGGAATATTCCTTCCTCATCGGCTTCGATGGAAGGGAAATGGCATTATGGCATGGCCATGCCCTTGTCCGCGGCTGAGGTTGCATACAACATTGTCCAACAAGCTTCAAATGATGCCGATCCGACTCCCACACAGGAGTTAGATCCAGTTCTTGAGCCTATTTGCACTCAAGGTTATCTTGCCACTACAGATCCTTTGGACCTGGTCTTGCCCTTTGACGAGGTGATTCTTGAGGCATTGACTGGTCTAGATAAACCCTGGGATGATCTTCATCATAGATCTTATTTTCTTCTAGAGTTAACAAGAATAGAGGCAGGAGAATTCATTTCGACCGTGAATGTAGATAGGTCTTGTCCTATTAATCCTCTGGCTACGCACGCAGTTTATGCCGAGGGTAATATGGCGAGTATCACTGAAATGATTCCCATAGATATCTCCAGAACCCATGGAATTATGGAGAATGTTTTTGTTAGAGAAGACTTATCCCTTGAGGAGATTCGAACTTATACTGAGTTATTTAAGGAATTTTGTGACGTTTTACCTAGTCTTACGAGGAAATACCAGACATAGATCTAAGAATCTTCGAACATGAAATAACGACTTATCATGACACCAAGCCGGTTCGATAGAAGCTTCATCTGGTGAATCCTTGAAAAGAGGCAACAATTAAGGATGAAGTAGAGAAACTTCTTAAATCCGGTTTTATCTACTCCGTACAGTTGACAAAATGGGTGTCAAACTTGGTCCCGATTAACAAGAAATAGGGTACGATTCGCGTGTGCATGGAATTCCATGACTTTAATAAGGCATGTTTGAAAGATAATTTTCCCACCCTATTCATTGATCATATTGTCAATGAATGTGATGGATGTGAGGTCTTTTCATTCATGGATGGTTTTTCAGGATATAACCAGATTCAAATCAAACTTGAAGACTAGCATAAATCAACTTTTAATTGTCCTTAAGGCACGTTCATGTATTGTAAGATGCCTTTTGGCCTAAAAAATGTTGGAGCCACTTTTCAATGGGCCATGTCCTTTGATTTGCATGACCTTAGACATATAGTTGAGGCATATCTTGATGATCTAGCATCACGCTCTCACAAGAGATCTAATCATCCTGCACACCTTCGACTAATCTTTAAACGATGTCACTACTATCAGATTCACTTGAATCCTAGAAAATGAAGTTTCTACATGACGTCAGGTCATCTCTTAGGTTTCATTATTTCAACAACAGGGATCATGGTTGACCCTCTCAAATTCGAGGTGATAGTTCAATTACCTCCTCCGTGCACAATACTCCAACTTCTGAGCTTACAGGGGAAAGCGAACTTTCTTCGACATTTTGTCGTGAATTACACCGAGATCACTTAAGGGTTTATGCATATCTTGAAAAAGGGAATCCCAATATGTTGGGATGAAGCCACTCGACTCTCTTTCAAAGCGTTGAAACATGCCCTTACGTCTGCCCCTATGCTCCGACCCCCTAATTATAACAAATATATCTTGTTGTATTTGGCTACTGCGGAGACGATCATCGGCATGGTATTGGTAGAAGAGGATGATATACTCAAGGGGTACATTATTTATTACCTTAGTTGTGGCCTGGTTGGGATGAAAATCAACTATTCTCACGTTGAGAAGCTTGCTCTGGCAACAATGCATGCTATCTAGTGGTTCCTTCATTACATTTTTCTTCACAAGACCACTGTCATATCGTTGTGAACCCTTTCCAATATGTGTTGACACAATGGGTCATTGGAGGAAACATTAGTAGATGGATTTTCATCCTATAGGAATTTGACTTGGATTTTGTTTCCACGAAATAAATAAAGTTGTTGGTCTTTGCTGATCTTATTTTGGAACTTCTAGTCGAGTCTAGTGATATCACGCCCGAAGAATTGCCTATCAAAGGAGATATTTTTCTAATCGCATCTTCGGACCCCTCATATGGAGATATACTAGTCTGTCTCCATACTTTGAAGTGCCTCACTTCTGCTTACCATGATGAGCATCGACGAATTTTCCATCAGGAAAAAAACTATCTCATACTCGATGACACTTTGTATTGTCGAGGTGTAGATTGCATTATAAGTTGGTGCCTTATCCACGAAGAAGTAGATCTCATTATGAACGACTAACACATTGGAGCATTTGGTGGTCATTTTCTTGGGTTGGAAACAACCCAAAATATTCTACATGTCGATTACTTATGGCCCTTGTTAATCAAGGATTGTGTTGAGGTGGTCAAGAAATGCCACCCATGTCAGATCTTCTCTCGAAAGATGCGAGCACATCCTGCTCCTATATTTCCTGTCATTTTTGTTGGTATTTGACCCAGGTGGGGGATTGATTTCAGTACATGTCACCCGACCTTAGCTAGGGGGAATCGTTACATCATCATAGAGGTATACTACTTCACAAAGTGGGTCGAGGCTATGCCAATGTTTAACAATGACGGCGAAAAAAAAAATATTTTCATTTTTAACTAGATAGTAGCAAGGTTTGACATCCTGAAGGAGATTGTCATCGACTGTGGCAGTCACTTCCAAAAAAATATGATGAATGAGTTGAAATCAAAGCTTGGGTTGAGGTGAGAGCATTTATCACCTTATTACCCACAAGCGAATGGTCAAGTTGAAACTGTGAATAAGTCTCTCAAGACTATTCTTCAGCGGATGATCAATTCTTCTAAGTCAAATTGGCATTTGATTTTGTACTCGGCGTTGTGGGCCTATCAAAATTCTATGAAGATTGCCACAAGTTTCTCACCTTTTCAACTCATATACGTTCTAGAAGCAGTCCTACCTATTGAGTGTTAGATTCCTTCTTTGAAGTTGGCAGTAGAGTTATTGTCGGAAATGTCACCGCTTGAGGAATTCCTATTATATCTCGAGCAACTCTATGAGCAGCGTCATGATGCAGCCTTGGCCAATGAGGCTCATAAGCAATGAGTCAAGTGTCAGTATGATCGGTTCGTTCGTCCTCATATTTTCTCCAAAGGCGATCTTGTCCCGGTCTATGATCAAGACAAAGACCCCCTGGGGGCAGGCAAGTTCAAACCCATGTGGTTCAAACCATTCATCGTGAAAGAGGTCTTGAAGAAGGGCACTTACCGTCTGGTTGAATTTGAAGGAAATGCCTTGGTGGAGCCTAGAAATGGGCTCTACCTCAAGAAATATTACTCTTAGTTTGGTTACCTAGGTTTTGTTGGCCCTTGAGGAAATTTTGAGGATCCTTGGTCATGTTTGACCTATTTTGGGACTTCAACAGGCTATCAAAGGTAGAGCGCAAGTCGAAGCGGAGATTGCTAGATCTCAGCCTCTTGGTTAGGTATTTTGGGTTTTGGGATTATGTAACGGGTATGGGGATGTTGGCCCATGGGTTTACTCATATTTAGGCCAATTTTGTAATGTATAAATAGAAAGCTAGGCGATGTAAGTAAAGGGGTGCAAGTGTGTTATAATAAGTGCTAAGTGCATGTGATAGTTGTACATGCTTTGTGCATGCTGTGTGAGACTTGCAAGGCTAAGTGCAAGTGATTGTGTAAAGGCTTTGTGCTGTAATCTAGCTCAGGGAAGGGGGATCTAGCGAAGTGCACACATATATCCTATCCTATGTGAAGTAGGATCTTGTAGCTCTATGCATGTAGAATATTGACAGAAGACAATAAAAGAGAAGAAGAGTTGGTGGACATAGCCCTAGGCTGGGGGTGAACCACATATATCCTGTGTTGCTATGCTTTGTGCGATGTATTGATGTGTTTATATATTTACTTTCTTAGTGCTTTGATGTAGATGAATGATAGATAGATCTGTGATTCTTTGTGCTTAATAATGTGTATGAATGCTAGACCTAACCTATGTGAATGTGCTTAGTTATTGAATATAATAGATATGTGTGAATACTGCGCTGACCTATTGTTAGGGTTTACCTGCATTGTAAGTTAAGGATGAATACTAACAATATATAACTTCTAAGTGTTCTGTTGAGGTGTTACAATCATAGATCTGTGTCTGAGCTAAGGTTGCAGACACTAGATTCCTACAACCAACCCTACCTCTAGCTCAGGCGAGACTTCATATGCTTCGCAGGTGTTGCCTAAAGGGTCGGTAGTTAGGGTTTTGTTGGTGTGCTATTAAACCGTTGAACCTTGGGTCTGCCCCTGTGCCAAAAAATGGTTCCATTGCCGGGACTGAAACTGTGATTGTTGGGAATTGAAGAAAAGAGAAAGCTCCATGCATAGATCTGTTGCCCTAGTGCCTAGTATTCTAATTGACCTGTAAAGCTCTGTGATAAGAAGAGAAGTCAGATATGAAGAAAAGAGGTAAGATCTTGAAGCCTTTTTCTCTGATAAAGGTAAGAACAATGAAAGTCTTGATTGAAAAGGTAAGATAAGTGGAAATTTGTGTTTCAAAAGTATGGATCTAGGTATGTTTGATAAATTTTTTCCTAGCATAAAAATTAAGGCACAACTGGAAGAAAGAAGATTTGATATGAGTAGATCTAATAAAATGATGAAATATATGTTATTCCTATGCATAGAAAGAATGTTTGGACTAACAAATGGATGCAAGATCCTAGAAATAATTTTTTGCAGGTTAGCTACTATGACCCTAGTGCGCAGTACAGGAAAAGCCAGGGATCATTTAAAATAAAAATAGGATTAACCCTTTGTTATAATTGCAGAAGACCAGAACATCTTCCTAAGGAATGCCCTAGTAGAAGACCTAGTTGTCTTTGTTGTAAAGCTATGGACCATGAAGTTTTGGATTGCCCTATAAGGATTGATAAGGTTGAAAAAATGAATATGAGACAAGAAAGCCCTGAGGAATATCAAGAAACTAAGACCATGGAAGAAACCCATAAAAAATCACAGAATGTATTGCTACAAATGAAAGAAACCCTGAATGATCACAAAAATACAAACTTATCAGAGATATTCAAAGAAAAATAATGCATAGAAACAAGAATAGGAGACTTTGACATTGATTGTGTTTTGGATGAAGAAACACATGTGAATATCATGACATAAAGAACTTGGGAAATTTTAGGAAAGCCTGCTATCATTCCCTCATTAGGAGGAATAGGATTATTTAGAGGAAAGTTGATAACCCTATGTGGAAGAATCACCCAGATATCTATGGGTGCTCATGGAACTTTGACAGAGGAAGCTTTTGAGGTTGTTAAATTTATTGAGAACGACACCCCATTTGCTATGTTACTAGGAAAAACCTGGATTGAGAAGGATCAGACCAGAAGAAAAGAAGAGGAAGCCCTAGAACAGAAGAAGCAAGAATTAAAAGATTTCATGACTAGGAGGATAACACACTTGATTGAATAACAAGAGAACATATTGAAGCTATTTAGAACTAGAAACTTGGATGTCAAAGTTGAAAGAACACAAGAAGACTCACAGAAGAGTGGAGCACCTACCCCAGATAGAGAAGAAGTATTGCCCTTGAACCCTATGAAAGAATCTCAACAACGTGAAGATACTATGCCAAAAGAAGATAAGAATCAAAATGGAAAGAGGAATACCGAGAGGAAGATCACAAGGAAAAAGGCTAGAAAGCTCAGTAAGAAGAGAGCAATGTTGTAGAATGTTCCAGAGGGGACTTCACAGAAGGAAGATTTGCAAAACTAGAACTTCGCCGGTATNGAAAGAATCTCAACAACGTGAAGATACTATGCGAAAAGAAGATAAGAATCAAAATGGAAAGAGGAATACTGAGAGGAAGATCACAAGGAAAAAGGCTAGAAAGCTCAGTAAGAAGAGAGCAATGTTGTAGAATATTCCAGAGGGGACTTCACAGAAGGAAGATTTGCAAAACTAGAACTTCGCCGGTATATCAAAACAATGCAACATGGCACTTTTCCATGGCAAAGAAATATAACTGTTGGAGGCATTATGACCGTTAGACTGATGCTCGCAAATGGTTAGAACAACAATTATGACTAGAAAGCTCGTCTTCAAATAGTTGGGTCCACGCCACAATGGACAAAACCACTTTGATGAAGGCCTCTTGTCCGTTGGAGAAGACCTGTTACATCATTGTCTACTTATTCTGTCGACTGTTGCACTGAGAACACTTTTGCGAATTATATCCATGCCAACTCATTGCTACCGCTCTGCATTTACTGAGATCGACACCTGTTCTATTTCTTTGAGCACCCATTCATCAATATGAGTTATTCGATCTCGAGCGTGTATGTCAGACGAACTCAGTGCAACTGAAAAGTGTGTAGAATAATGTCTAATCTATTTAATGGACAAGAAAGTAATGTCCACAGGGATTCAAGCCTCATTGATGCGAGGAGTGCAAGCCTCCCCATCGAATGCTCACTGATCCGAACCATCCCGAGCTGTAGCTGAGAAAAGAACCAAGCATCGAGATGACTTGGTGAATGTGAAGTTAATATTGACTATCCTACCCGACTACATTCCTCCTTTGGCTGGTGCGGTGAGTCATGCCAGTGTCCCAAGAGACTTTGATTACACCCTAGTTACTGCGTACCTCCCGAAAAGGATACATGCAGTTGGAACGCAATAGGACAATGTCGCGACATTAAAGTCCAGTGACTTCAACCTAGGAGACTGCTAGAACCACATTATGCTCGCTCCTCATAAATACTTGACTAGGACGAAGGGGAAGAACTCAAAAATAATCCCCCAACCATGGAATATGAACCTCGTGCAGTCCACCATCCTGAATGTGATGAAGATTCCACATTTTGGAAGGCACCAGGAGGTTAACACGTGTGTCAATATCCTGCTATCGTGCTACCACGACGACTATCTATGGATAGACAGATGCATCACAGTCGATATGATGCTGATCCATAGGATCACCGGATTGAGCATGGAGGGACCCGACCCACAGGACTTCTACCCAGAGAAGGCTGCAGACCACCCATTGGCACAAAGGATTAAAGACACATATGTCGATGTAGAAAAAGGGACGTGAGGCTACAAGGTATCTTCCATCCAAAATGGCACAATGCGCTTGGCCTGCTAGCTGATCATAGGAAAGATGGTGAGAAAGAACATACCTACACAGGTCACATGGTTCGTTGTTGACCTCGCCGTAAAATGTGTAGAAGGAATCCAAATGAACTGGGTGAATTACTTAGTCAACTGGCTAGAATTGGATTGCTGTGAAGCTTAGGATCAGGTCTATGAGTTCCATTTTAGCTGGCTACTGATCCTCATAGCATTTACTGCTTGGGAGATGCTGGAAGGTGCGACCTTCTTGGACATTGAGCTGTTTGAACCACTCACTGTGAAATTCACCACGTTATGGTACTCGAGCAATATGTGAAAACATTGGCAGTCCAATGCAATATTTTACACATACTATCTCCAGTTGAAGAGGGCTATTGGGGTTGTCCCTCGCATGACACAAAATACCCTGCATCGCTTCAGACCTCTCATGAAGTTCCATGGAGATCGACACTTTATTTATGTCATTGCGCGTGCAAACAAGCATAAATAAGAGCTTCAATCATACTCTAATATCGCAGAGGAGGACCTCGAGGAGATAACTAAGGACTGGTCTGCAGAGCTCCTTATCCTTGCTGACCCCGCAAAAATGTCTGATCCCGAACTAATTGGCAGATCGGAGGCCACTCACGGAGAACACAACACACCTGGAACTAGCAGAAGGAAGAAGACTGAAGATGTACAAAACCTGAGCAACACATCAGAAGAAACCGCTTTAGAATCACTAGGATGAGGAGGTGATGATGAAGTAGATAAAGAAGAGACCAATGGAAAATCTGATCAACAGAAGCAAGGCGAGTTAACAATGCCTAGGGATCCCATGGATGAGGTTGATCCCTCTAAAAAAATAAAGGTTTCCCTCATGAAAACTACTTCTCAGAAGAAATCCAAAGCCACTAGGACTAAGCTGCAGACTATGCTCACTCTCGATGACTTCAAATTCATCATCGCAGCTATATTAGACGTCTCGTAGGACATTATGAAGAACACCGAAGCCAAGCAAGAAACCATGTATGATAGGATTGAGACAAAACTCATAGGGGTACAATAGAACCTTCATTCCAGCCGCGTAGTATCCACTGCGCCCCCACCATTAGAAGAACCAGAGTTGGGAGATGAGCCTGCCTAACTCCACAGAATAGTTGATGCGACTGAAGCTCACCTTCATCGAGCTCAAGAAGAGTAAGAATAGGCCACGGTGGCCCTAAAGCAAGAACGACAGGAAGTGGTAGACCAATGCCGAGTTGTGCAACAGGAGAAGGATGACCTCCACACCAAGTTCAAAGAGGAGAGAGAACATGTCAAGCAAGAGAAAGAGAAGTTGCTCACAGGGAAGCTCAAAGTCAAAGAAGTAGTCAGTAGAGCACTTCACTCTGTGACAAGCTTAGAGCAAAAGGTGGAAGAACTAGTGGAGTAGCAAGTAGTGCAACTTGTGAAATCTATCTATCAACTTCAACAGAGAATCACAGACCTAGAGCTACGAACAGTGCCTAGTACCCTACAGGATGTGCGAGATCAAAGAGAATCCACTGCCTGGAGAATAGTTGAGAGGATCAGAGCATTCACTCTAGAATGTAAACAATTTAGTAGTAGAAGTGCACAAACCTACGAGTGACTTACTGAAGACCCTGAACTAAAGGCACTGGAGTCACAACTCGAGGAGGAAAAGTAACAAGAAACAAAAGTATAGGCACAGTTGAAGCTCCTGTCAACAGTTGAAAGGATGAAGCGATCCCAAGAACAACGCACTGCTCAACAATAGGTCCACACCATACAAAGCAAAGTCATGGAATTGACTCAGAGCCTCCAACCAGTCCAAGATGAAGCGTGCCAACTGTTTGAGGAGATTGAAGGCTGAGGAGAAGACCTAAAACAAGTCATCACTGTAGTCGAACAATGCTTAGAGGGACCTGTCAATGAAGCAATTATCCAAGAGTTTGCCAAGAAGGAGGCCTTGGTGCAACAATAGGTTGAAGCAGCTCGATCCAAGCTTGAGGATTTTGAAGCAGAGCTACCTAGACCAGAGTGACTCGGGATGAGTCACAAATGAGTGTTGGGGGCCTATTGGCCCTTGACCAAGTTTTGAGGATCCTTGGTCATGTTTGACCTATTTTGGGACTTCGACAGGCTGTCGAAGGTAGAGCACAAGTAGAAGTAGAGATCATGGGATATCGGCCCCTTGTGTAGGGATTTTTTGGTTTTGGGCTTATGTAACAGGTATGGGGATGTTGGCGCATGGGTTTACCCATGTTTAGGCCCATTTTGTAATGTATAAATAGAAAGCTAGGTGATGTAAGTAAAGGGGTGCAAGTGTGTGATACTAAGTGCTAAGTGCAAGTGATAGTTGTACATGCTTTGTGCATGCTGTGTGAGACTTGCAAGGCTAAGTGCAAGTGACTGTAAGAGACTATGTAAAGGATTTGTGCTGTAATCTAGCTCAGGGAAGGAGGATCTAGTGAAGTGCACATAGATCTCCTGTCCTATGCGGAGTAGGATCTTGTGGCTCTGTGCATGTAGAAGATTAACAAAAGACAATAAAAGAGAAGAAGAGTTGGTGGACGTAGCCCTAGGCTGGGGGTGAACCACGTATATCCTATGTTGCTATGCTTTGTGCAATGTATTGATTTGTTTATGTATTTTCTTTCTTAGTGCTTTGATGTAGATGAATGATAGATAGATCTGTGATGGTTTGTGCTTAATAATGTGGATTAATGCTACACCTAACCTATGTGAATGTGCTTAGTGCTTGAATATACTAGATCTGGGTGAAAACTGCGTTGACCTGTTGTTAGGGTTTACTTGCATTGTAAGTTAAGGTTGAATACTAACGATCTATAATTGCTAAGTGTTTTGTTGAGGTGTTACAATCAAAGATCTGTGTCCTAGCTAAGGTTGCAGACATTGGAGTCCTGCAACTACCCTTGCCTCTACCTTAGGTGAGATTTCATTTGCTTCACAGGTGTTGCCAAAAGGGTTGGTAGTTAGGGTTTTGTTGGTGCGTTGTTGAAGCATTGAACCCTGGGTCTGCCCCTGTGCCAACAGGGGACTTCTTGTACATATGTGTAGTTCTTATACGGTTTTTTGTCTTTTTGTTTTTTGGACGTGTAGTTATTTATGTATTCCTTTTCGTTGTTGTAGATGTCAATTGAATCAGAGTTGTATTTTGGGTTCGCGGATGGCGCTAGCTGACAAACTTGGAGGCTTTCTTCCGCATCTTAGGTGATTTTCAGATCTGGAGGCTAGTTTCTATCTTCTGGAGGGATTTGTCTAGGTGACACTACAAACAATGTCACTGAGTATAGTGCAATGATAGAGTTGCTTCGTGACACTTTATCGCATGGAATTTCACACCTCTGGGTTTACCTAGATGCTTAGCTGGTTGTGTCCCACTTAATGGAGTTTATTGTGTTTATGATCCGACTTTACATCGACGTTTCCTTAGGGTACGTCTCTTAGAACATTACTTTTATTACATTATGTACATCCATGTTCCTAGGAGATTTAGTCATATGACATATACTCTTGCTAATCAAGTATTAGATTGGCATGTTTCACATACATAGAGAGAGAAGCACACACATACACATGTACATACATTTTTAAAGAATGTGATCCATAAGACAATTAAGATGTATATATATATACACATATATATATCAAAAGTGTCACGAGTACATAGGTGGGTGCGGAGGCCTAAAAAACAAGGTTCAATATACATCGCTAGGCTTATTCCCTAAACAAATACATGTACAAAAGGTGCCCTCAACACATATAAAGTCTAGCCTATCTAATCTTGGGGCCTACTAACCCTACCATAATGAATGACGATGTTGGATAAATGCCGAAAGAGATGGACCCATGTCCATGGCACCCCCACTACATGAGGCTACATGGAAAGAGGAATATCCTTGATCTTGGCCATGGGAACTGTGCGAGTGAGAACAGTGAGGTTGCGCTCCTCTCACTTCAAAACTCTCTCAGCCTCTCCGGCTGGAGGTCTCCCTGCGGATCCTAGTCCACCGGCTACTGCTGGTCCCACCTCTAGTTGAGGATGTCGTCGAGTCCTTGCGAAATATGCCAGGTGCACTGGTCCCACATCTATACATAGTAGATACAAGAATTTCATTACTCTATACACACATACAAATGATATATATAAAAGAATTTAAAAAAATAAATAATATTAAAAACATGTTACCTATCTCTCCTCGCTCCTCTCCGGGAGGCATGGGCATGTCAGTATCCCTGGAAAATTTGATTCCGGTATAGCGGTAGTTCTCTATCGCCATAATATTCCATTCCCACCAGTTAAAAAATGTGTCATTGAAGGCATCTATGGTCCTCCCTCCCCCCTATCGTGGAAACAATGTTTCCCATATGCATAYAGTTRGGAAGGAGGCTGCATGCCCTCATACAATATCTCTAGGAGTGAGACTAGGTACTGTCTCGAAGAAGAATGAGCATAAAATAGTAACAAACCCAAAKTTTTTATTGTTGCATTTCCGACACTCTGTCAGCTGCCTCTTCATGCATGTGAGCATGGTCGTACTCCAGTCAAATATATGGGCCTCTTGGCACTGAATAACACAGTGCATGTGTGCCCGAGAATCCTGGTGAAGGGMCACAGATCTAGTAATCTGCCCAATCAGTAACAAGATCACTCTCAGAGTCAGACTCGTGATCTTGTGAATAGGAACCTAAGAACTTACCTTCTCAGTACTGGCCTCACAGTACACCTGAATGTATTCCTCAATGTTAAATGGCCCAGGGGGAAATGTCTGCAGATTGATTGGTTCCCCTCTTCTCGAGAGGCTAGTTAGGAAGTAGATGTGCTCAGTCGTTGGAGTCAATGAGTGTCCCTTTATCATGAATGCCTCTGCATCCAGATGCTAGCAGTCAACTAGGGCGTTCAGTAGCCTGGGTTGTTACCTCATAAAAGGACACTGGAAGAACTTCCATAGATTGCATTGTTTCAATKTGGYAATGGAAACAAGGTCCTCTTCGACCAGTATGTCAATATCCTCATGCTCCCTCTCCCTCCAGTGGACATACATCGTGTTCCATAGAAAGTTAAAGGGAATTAGCTCTTTCTTTTTTAATTTTTCCAAGATTTTGAGGGTCTACACGGGCTGTTTTGGCCTTAGTCGCGTATGTACATGGGAAAAGTGTTTTCTTCCTGAGTACATACACATGCTTCCCTTGGACAACCCGTATACATGCAGGGCCACTCATTTTAGGAGAGCACACCCCCTCAAAAACAAAAATAAACTCGTAAAAGACTAATTGAAATGCGAGGGGGATGAATTTGTACTTACTTGGTCCAAGCGGAAGTTTGTTTCGTCCACTGAATCTCCTAGAATCAACTTCTTTAGCAAAGGGGATTTTTCTCATTTTCGGTAATTCTCAAACTGCAATGGTGAAAATGAGCCACCAACTTCTATTTATATACGTTTTTGGCCTTTTTTGCCACTTTTTGACCCCCTTTGTCATTTGTCCTGGCTTGATGATCACTTGTTTCTGATTCTGAGTTTCTTATTGGATGTTATGATAAACTTTTTCTTTTGGTTTGGTAACCTTTTTGGGATGGGTCGCTTTTGGTATCCTTTGGTAAAAGTCATTTTTTCCAACTTTTTCATATAAGTTTGGATTTCACCTCCACTTTTTTCATCTCATTGTCTTTTCCGCTTTGCCATAGGATTGATCTCACCAAGGTGAGACACAAAACCTTCATTGTTGCTCTAGAAGTGTCGTAATTAGGTGGTAGATCCTACCTTTACATGGATTCCCTAGGTAGATCCTTGTTGCATTTTGGCATCCATGCTGTCAGTAATGACTATAGGCTTGGGAGTCCTTGTTAGTCCTATCATGTTTACGAGTTTGAGCCTCATCCATTTGATGCACCATCATTCTTGGCCTCACCCTCGAGACTCCCAAATGAGAAAGCTTTGTTTTCTTTCAAGCTCGCTTTACCATTCGAAAGGAACATCCGACGAGAATATATTTATGCTTTTCAATCTTGTTTGGATTAATTAAGAAAAGAAACACCCTGGATTCTTCTTTAAGCCCTTTTTAGACTCTCTAAATATGAAAAGATTACCGAGTGATTGTATTTTCCTTCACGCTTACCAAACTTAAATTTGAAGCCACGTCTGTCCGGTGGTAGTTTACCCCCTTTTTAGTCCAAATGGTCAATTGCATGAATAAATGTATGCTCTAGAAACTTCGGTTCACTAGAAGAGTATTCTTAGACGTAAGTTTAACCCTTTTTCGGGCCTAAGGGACTAAATATTCAAAAAAGGAACATTCTCCTTGGTTTTGGTTTATCACCTTTTTCGCGCTTTGTAGATTACTTACAAAAAAGGAACCCCCATAGAGTCCATAGTTAAGATCTTTTCAGACTCCCTAAAATTGAAAAGATCGCTGAGTGACCTTGTTCCTTCACACTCCTTAAATTGGTCCAGAAGAACATCTACTGGCATGAGTTTAACCCTTTTTCCAACCTGCAGATTATAGCAGAAAAAGGTACGCCTCGGGAGATTCATGTCACCAGGAGAGTTATCCTTAGTAACTTTTATACTTTTTTGAGCTAAGGAGACTAAATTCAGAAAAGGTTGTGATTCCATAGTTAAGCTCTTTTCAGAGTCCTTAAAATTGAAAATATTGTTGAGTGATCTTATCTGTGTCACGCTTGTTAAAATGGTTTTGAATAGACGTCTTTTTGGTGCAAGTTTACCCCTTTTTTGAACCGACCAAACTATCTCCGAAAAATGTACTCCTTGGAGTCTTCTTTTACATTTTTTCAGACTCTCTAAATGAGAAAAAACTACCGAGCTTACCTTCTCTAGGCTTGTAAAAATTACATTGAAGGGGTCTCATTGTGTCTTGTTGAATCACATTTTCATCTCTGCGTCTTTGGCCTAATGTTGTCTCTATGTTGCTCTCATCTGAACTTTTGAAGCGTTCCTTATACGCAAGCCTTGTATCACTTCTTGCCTCTACGACTTGACACCTTGACCCATGGAGAAATTTTCCCCGAGTGTCCTTTTCCTGCACATGTCTCCTTGCTTTGAGAATTAGTATGTTCCTTGTGCTTGGAACTAGTATTCTTGCTTGTGACACTCATGCCTCCTTTGTAACATATCATTCTTTTATTCTTTTTCAAGCTCTCAAAAAATTGAAAAAGACAAAAAAAATCAAATATTCCAAAAAGAGGGGACGAGAAATTTGTATTCTTTTTTTCGGCAGCACAAAGAGTTTCCCTTGGAAAAATCACATCCTTCCATTTGTTCATAAAGAATTGGGATCTAGTATGACCTTAGGAATTTTTTCTCGCTACATAGAGTTGTGTCCTCCTTTGTTTGGTTACTCTTCCAAACACATGGAGAGTTTTCATTGCCTCCTACATCGTGGACTTATGTCAATGCCATGCTGCATGAGTCTGATCATATTTCATGATTTTGTCCAAGGGAAGTTTCACCCAGCCTGAGTCGACCTTCCTGCAGTTTGTCTCTTGACCTCATGATTTGGCCATCCCAAGAGTCTAGTTATGTCCTGATTCAAAATTGTCGAAGTTCTCTACATGATCATCGAGATCCTCATGTCTTTTCTCGATGAGTTGTCGAAGACCTCAGGGTAGTGAAGCCATACACTCCATTGTACTCCTACCTGAATTTTGAAGATCTTGAAGTTGTTGCTCGAGCTCTGAAGGCCTCATCTCCAACCATCGAGCGTCACTAGATTCTCGCAGATGTATACTCTACTTGTATATATTCAACTGATTTTGAGATGTAGATCCGTTGTGTATTTCTCACGGCTACACTTTATATAGTTATATGACATGGATCTGCAGTGTATTTGATTGGAAACCAAGATTTATTTTATCCTGAGAATGGTATGCCCACCTCAGAGAGACAATTGTTGTTTTGCAGATGGCACCTCCCGAAATTTGGTCCCAAGCTCACTCGATTTCATACACTGGTGAGGATATTGTAATGTATTTCAGACATCAATTTCTCTTCTAACCTCACACATTAGGGGGAATTTGTTACAACCCTAAATTCTCTACACATTCATACATGGCCTTGGCCCTCTTACTTGAATTTTTTTCGAAATCACTGCTGAGAATCTCTTCTTAAAAAAACTTTTTTTGGAGGATGTACGTGCCTTGCACCATTGCTGTCCGCTTACATACGCCTACTACACCACTACAACTAGCATACATATGCATGTTGCACCATTATAGCCTGTGCATGCTTGCAAAAGTTGCATAAAATAAAAAGTTGCAAGGAATTTGTTGAAATTCACAGGCTATTGGAGGTTTCCCAACTAATGAACCTGTTGTATCCCATCACCCAACTTAATAACCATCCTTTTGGCATATAAAAGGAGGTGTTTGGGTCTCATTTCATATATAAGCATAAGAACAGTGAAACTCTTCCCGATTTCACATCCCCTCTTGCTCAAGATATTGTTGCCTTTTGTGAGAAATTTCCTCAACATATCCTCATCAGCCCCTTCTTTCTCCATTCATCCCATTCCCTTTCATAGAAGAGACCAGAAGGTTGAGAGAATAATTTCATACAAGGTGCACTTGGAGCACAGTGAAGAGGAGCCCAGACCAGGTTCATGGAACAGTGACCGACTTAGATTGTAAAGGTATAATCTTCATATTATGAATAAAATAATTATATTTTATTGTCCCAAATGATGGCGTCTTGAATACTTTTGTTGGTTTATGATTGACATTCTAACATCTAAACCTAACTTATATATGGAATAGCATGCTTGTAGTTCTTTGTTTGTCAATCTTTGTATGCAGGTCAGCCCTGGGAGGAGACGTACAGTGAGTGGAACTTCCAAGCGTGAGGATATCATCACCAGACGTGGGATTAGAGGTATAGTTACCCGATCTACTTTCTCTTTTCTTTCTTTATACTAGTTTTGGTATGTTTGGGGTAGTATTGAGAATTAATTAGCTTTTAGACGGTTTTTTGCTCTGCCTACATTCTGAACCCTGGTATAGTTAAAGGGGGTTTATTTCCCACTAGTAGTATGGGATTTGGTGGATGAGATATTTAGTCCGTGGGAAAATATTGGTATAAAAAACTAGAGGGTTAAGAAGGATAAACCCTTAATATGTAGCACAAGTAAGATAAGTCCCGAAATCAAGAATATGCTAGAAGATATGACTATAACACCTTGGAGAACAATACAAGGAGTGAAGGATGAGATACTTATAATAGTTATATTATCATGTGTAAGGTCGGGTGGATTATCAATGGAATAAATGTGTGATGAATTTAAAAAGTAAGTTTGTTGAGTTTTATTATTTATATTAGGATTATAAAATTATTTTTTTCAGTTTAACGTATCGATGTTCTAAGTATTTCATTATATATATCATTATAACATTGTTTATTTTTTTATTTAGTCACAAGGTGTATATGAGAATACACGAGGAAATGATTAAGATATTGAATGCAGAGAGTTAGGATGATGTCAGACTCAACTATCCAGATTCAATCTCTACAACAATGTTGAAACAATTTTTTGTTGCATTCAAAAAGATATGTTGGTTTATTACATTCATATTATTCATTTTGTAGGTTAATTTATTTCTATTTTATTAGTTATAGATATATAACTATATGTTTGTTTGTTTGTTTCATTAAAGATGTGAAAGAAGAATGTAGATGGAGTACCTGAAACCTTCAACATTTTTATTCAAAAAGCCAAGTTTGAAAGAGAAAGAAGGGGATGTGATCGAAATGTTGAACTTGATGACACCCTTGATCACTACATTTTGAATGGGCTTGACATTGTTCAGTATAAAGTGATATTAGGTGATCATGAAAAAATTGCAAATATTGTTCCTAAAAATGAATACTCCCTAGTTATTGCAGATATCCCTCATGGTTATAATATCCAAAACAATGGATATGTCAGTGAGCTTTATACTTACCAAGCTTTCAATAAAGTGGTTATGGGATTTATGGAAGTCACAACATCACCATTTTGGATATTTTTGGTTTTTTACTCAGACATACAATAAGAATTAGTACAATCAAGCTTCAAGGGAAAAGAAAAGACAAGGATGCAACTTTATTGGTAAGATATCAAAAGTGCATGTTTAGCTATTAAGATTAGAAATCAATTTTATTAATAAACAAGTTAATTGAATTTTCACTTATTTATGTTACAGGCACAAGCCTAATATTAAAATCTCCAATAGAGGACCATTTACACATGATATTGAGAGCATACATATTTCAAGCTGAACATGATTCTATTCTTTTCAATGTAAGGGATGGAGGGAAACCTAGTAGTTTATTGGTTTACAATGTTGTGGTTAGAAAGCTAACATATGAGGAAAATGATTTGAAATGAGAGATTGTTAACATTTATCAAAAACTACAAGCACTAATTAATTATCTTATAGATACATTTTCAAATGAAGGAGATTGGGTTTTGGATTTGTTCTCAAGTTCAGGTAAGACTTATGATATAACATTTATGAAATCATTCTTCAATCTTTATTATTTTTAATTTATGTTTTTTTACATTATTTAACTTAAATATTTATTTTGTATTTGGTGATTTGGTACAACACTACCATGTTGCTTACAAAAAGGAAGAACTCGCATAGCCATTGAAAGTGACCCACTAGTACAGTACGGTTTTATTCAACAAAGAATTAATGCTATTCCATTTCTTCTAGATGAAATGCAAGAAGTTGGCTTGACGAAAGGAGATTTTAATGAATCAAAGGTGACACCAATGTCAAAGGAACCTCAAGTACCATTAGGAGGATTGATTGGAAAAGATCACTTTGGAGAACCTGTGGATATCAAAGACCCAATCGAAGAGCAAAATGACACAATGGAAGCACATAATGATGTCCAAGAAAATGATGACGTGTCTCTTGAGAATGATGAATTTGGGATATATGACATTCTTGATTAGTTTTAAGATGCCCTTGAAAACGATGCTCAATTTTGTAAATTTTTTATGAGCTATAATTTTAATGTTTTGACTTTCGGATTTTAAAATAAAAATCAATATGCATCTATTGTTGTTTTATGATGAATCTTTTTTATTATTTTCCTTTTACGTTTATTTTTATGTGAATCAATATACTAGGGAAAATGACATTAAGTATTGTCATTTTTAACTTCAAATGTATAAAAATATAGAAAAAAGTATTAATTAAAAAAAACATTGTTTTGTTCAATTATCTCCATAAAAATGCTTTATTTGACATGTTATTTTAAGTGGATAGCTTAAAAAATGTATAGATTGTTTTATTATATATGGCTTTAAAATGTATTTTTTTGCTAAATATTTAAATATAGTGTTATTTAGCTACAATTATTTCCTATGTATTGAAGTAAAGGTAAAAAATGTGTTAAAAATAATATTTAACACTATATTTAAAAGGTATGGCACCATGCCCTCGAGGTGTAGGGAAGTCGGTGATGGAGTGTAATGTTAAGGAACTCTATTATGTGAAGTCTCTGGCTCGAAACCTCGACTTACCTTGTGTGTCACGTATGGGGCATCATGGGCACACCTGGAGGTTATAGTGGTAGCAGTTGGATAACATGACCACATGTCACATGAGTACGTGCCCAACTAGTTGTTGATTCCGCCAGTCACAAAAAAAAAGTATGACACCATAAATTAATTAAGGAGACACAATTATATGAAAAATATTAATTTCAAAATAGGAAATAGTATAAAACATTTTTGACATTGAAAAAAACATGGAAAAAATTATTAAAAACACCATTGATAAAAAAAATAAGCGATTTCGAAAAATTTGAAAATAGTTGAAAAAATAAGCATTTAATTTTTTTTTGGATAAACTATGT
>JASDQU011404910.1:103172-119846 GCA_032191745.1 Picea mariana | reverse complement strand
CGACCCCTAAAAAAACAAGAACTTTGTAGAGTTGTCATTAAGTTGGTAACTTTGTTTGTATTGAGAACGATTTATATATTGTTGTTTTTGAGTTATTAGATGCATTGTATGTTTATTTTATAGTGTTGTAGATGAATCTAGTTCATAGTATCAACAAATGGTTAAAATTGTGTGTTTTACTTTAGCTCGTAAGCTACAAGGTTAGTTAGCAGGAGAAATTTTCATTTTATGAGTTTTTCCACAAGTAATAGACCTCGATTGGGCTAGGGTACGTTACATTTTGGTATTGAACCTGTTGGTTACAACACTCAGGATGTATGGGATAGAGAATCGTGGAAAAGAAGGGTGTAGGCCAATTCTGCAATTATTTGACAAAATTCAAGGGAAACATGAGCTCAGGGTCGAGGCGATGGTTGACTATAGTTTTGCAGAGTATCCATGGAAGATTTGAGTAGAGAATCCACATTGTTGGGTGTAATCAGGTGGTTTCAATAGGTTGCAGAGCCAATGTGAGTTAGGCAGATTTCCACAAGTAAGGTTGGAAAATAGTTGCAACCTAAAGAGATATGTATTGTTGGATTATAAAACTATCATTCGTTAGCCATTCGATATATTAAGAAGGTTTTATCAAAAGTCTAGTGGGGGATCGATGTTTCCAAAGAGGTTAGCCCAATCGACTATTTTTCGAGCATGTTGAGAACCTGATGCAATTTGTAACATTGATTAGGATGATTACCTGTCGTCCGATCCATCGACACAAAATGGTCGAAAGGTTCCATAGTGGTTTGTGTTTCCAAATGAATCATTCCGATTAACCTAAAGTTCATGTAGTTTTCAAGCCCGATGTGATCTGGACCATTGATCGAGACAATTACCCACCGTCCAATCCCTCGTGTTAGCACCTCGTAATTTTCCCAGTTGTGGGAGGAAAACCACAAAGGTAACCTTCAAAACACCTTTAGGCTTGGAATCTATCCTTTCCAAACAAAAGAGGGCTCTCTCACTATAAATTAGGCCCAGTGGCTAGATATGACATGGAAATAAGGTTTGTAAAAATATTGGTGGCAGAGCTAGGATGAGGTATCCATTGGGCATGGAGTCAACTTTGTGGCAAATGGAATTATCAATGATTGGTTGGTGGAACTATCAATAAAACACAGGCTAGGTAGCTAACAATCTTTCAGTGAAAATGTTTTTTTTTGTGTAAAGGAATAAAAAGGAAATCATATAACTATAATCAGAGCAACAACCTGGATGAATTTTGACTAAGTTAAGAAGAAGATGCAGTACTTTAATTGTTTTAATCTAGAGTATCAATATTAGATGAATTCCAAACCATCACTTTTCAATTTAAGTGCATGAAGCTTGTAGATGAAATGAAAAAAGGGAAAAAGCGAGAAATACATACATATTAAAGTGACACACACTTCAAATTACTAACACAAGAATCTCTAATTTGAAAGTACTATACTTATGCATTCATTTTTGATTAAAATCTAGAAAAGGATACAAAATGCTCAATAGGAAATGCCTTCTATGCTTCTGCTCACCCTTAGTCTATCAAAATTACAAAATATATACAAAAAAAACTCCTTCTCAAGTTGATGAGGTCGAATTCAAACACTTTTCTACAATTTGGATTCAGTTTCATTGGAAATAGGAACTAACCAACTAAAATATAGAAGTCAACTTATTACATTTAATGCATCATAACAACTTTGACTAAAAGGATACCTAACTCTCGATATTCATGCCATAAGGATATGAAGTTGTTATAGGTGATCTCATATAGGTGGAGATGCTATGAGGTCGATTTGGATGATGATTTGGCTGCCCTGTCATAGTTGTGTATCGTGTTTTTCATTTCGTTGTGCAACTGTATTCTTCAGCACTTGCGCAATGTGTTTGCACAATGAAATTTTTATAGTTGGTATTTTTTGATTTTTCATCAAATGGTAAATGGGGTCGAGATGAATTTTGGTCAAAAACGTAATATCATCATTGTGTTTCTACTGGAGAAATTTGGGAAAAACCCAGTTCACGGATCACGAGAAAATTAAAAAATGGTTGTATATGACGGTGGCTCATTTATCGAAAACAATGAAGCATTTTGAACTGAAATTAAGTGAGTGTATTCATATTACCTTCATGCATATCCTATATAAATTTCACAACAATTGGGTGCACGATTTGAGAGTTATGATAAAAATACACTTGCACAGTGAACTCGCTATGCAATTGGAAACTATAGCACTTGCGCAACGAGTGCCTTATTTCCATTTTCTTCACTTGTTTGACCTAGATATGAAACCTAATGACCATTTACTGACATATGAACTTGAAAGCACATTATAGAGCTATGGAAACATTCATTATTCCTTAAGGCACTAATTTTTCCATCAAAACTCAAAACCATAGATGCTATAGGGTTACATAATGAGACTTACCTTCATGTTGATATAACCTGTATATATTCATGTACCAAAGTACCTTTAATATCACCTTCAAACTTTTCTATCTCATCCAATATCTTTCCGCCATGATGAAACCCATCTCTACAAAAATTGACACTTACAACACTTGCTTAGTGTGCCCACGTTGCACAATTTTTTCTTTTTCTTATCTCCAATGCTAACTATCACAGTCTGCACTTTTGGGGTTTCTAAGTTATGTATATATTGAAAATAATATTAACACACTAACCTTGAACAAGAATTATTATGAAAAGAGATATAGTTTGCAAGTTTCATAATAGCTTCAAAATTAGGGTTTTGGTTTTATCCCTTTTCTTATGATGACAAAATATCAAAAAGGACAAAACTGAATATTGCTAGCTCAATGATCTTACACCTCAGCTACTTCTATAAGCAATTCTAACTTCCTCTTAGCCTCATGATCACTTTCAATTTGTTGTAGTCTTTGTTTTAGAGTTATGTTTTCTTTCTTTTAAAGACAAGTTTTGCTAGTAGATATGCTTGAGTTGTCTGCGTAAAGGTAAATACCTTTCTACCATTCTTTTGTTGTTATCAATGGCCTCATGAAAATGATTAATACTTTTAAATGCATCCTTCATGTGTCTTATTTGTTCCCTCCTCAATTGGATGATAATATCTTGTGCTTCTCTTAACTGATTTTTGAGCCTTTTACTTGTCCTCTCAATAAGCTACACCCAAGAATTCGAGAAATGAATTCTAAATACCTTCCTACACTACACTAACATTGGTCTCCAAAATCTCATAGGTATCTTCTATTTTGACATCAAAATTTCCTTATCATCTCATATAAGATGCTTAAAGTGATGGAAGAAAATTACATGTGATAACACCTTGGAGGAGCACGTTATGTCAGAAGGGTCTGAAGTGGGAAAGGCATGCCACGTCAGCTATAGCGGTGTGTTAGTAGGGCCATGTTTCAAGTGATTTGATCTGCCATAGTGGCAGGACCATGTGGTATGCTACAATGAAAGTATGGCAGTTTTTGGCAGGTGATGTGGGAGCCACGTTGGAAGGGGTACCGAACTCGATCTGGAGGCTAGGTAATTTCCAAGAGGGTCCCTTGGTGGTTTTAGAAACCACTAGAGTGGGGTCGAGACCCAATGAGTGGATTTCACCTCACATGTGCCAAAAGTGGTGGGATCTGTGTAACAAACCCAACCTTAAACTTGTTGGGCTATGCCACACAGAAAGTCTTGCAGAATTGTATAAATTGTAACATCCACATACCACCTAGGTCAGGGCCATGTCACTCCAAAAAAAATAATAATTTCATCTATATAAATATATATAAAACTTAAGAATACAAAAACATTCTATGAATACACAGATTCATGCAGAAATATTAGTAAAAATATACATGCAACATGCATAGGAAAAACCCCTAAACATTAAGCACATGTATAAATACATAGCATGTAAATTAATACACAATCGATACTTAAATTTTATAGAAGACCACCAACTACATGCATACCTTCCATGATCCTCCCAGCCTTAGACCACATTGCTCAGAAGTCTCAGCAGTGGGTCACCCTCGAGCTGGGACAAAACTCCACCTGGGTAAGGGATTCCTAGCTAGGCTGAGACAATACATAGAACATGAAGGATTTCGTCCCAAGAGCCAGATCAAACTACCATCCTACAATGTCTCATTCCCCACATGCCCGTCCCACCCCAGGAAGTGTGCCCCTTCTCTACTCAACAATACTTAAGCTGCCCCACTTCCCTTCCATGGATTCAAGAATAGGTTGAACAATAAGTCTCAGATAACTATAGTTGCAGTTGGGCTCCCTTAGGAAAATCACTTTCCCAACAATTTTTTCACCTAGAGAGAGTTTCTCACGAGCTTGACAACCCACCTCTTCAATTCCACAGGCCTGAAAACCCATTTATTCACCTCATTGTTTAAGTCAACTAGTTATAGGTAATGGTGAAGACATCAACAAATCTTAGCTAATGCACAGGTGGTGACAACAAAAAATTTAAAGGCATGAGACAGATATTGCTCATAATAGAAAGGTACAACACTGGCTCAGGTAGGTACAGGTGCATTGTGCATCCCAAGAGGAATAAAGTTTACTACTGATAACAGGAAGGGTATGGGTATCTCAAGAGTGGTTGTAGGCTCCAGCCATGTGTGAATGATGTAGAGGTAGACTGATGGGGAGGATGGCTGAGTGCGTGAAATGGCTGAGTGAGTGAATGGATGAGTGAGTGGGAAATAGACTAATTTCCCCCACACTTATTTCCTTGCGCCCTTGATGACACATGGCTCTTAAGGAGATCGTTTCTCTCAACTTGGGATTCATTCTCTTTCCCATAAGAACTTAGGATGAAATAATTATCCTCACCATAGTATTTAGGAATAACATTATAATATTCCTATGGTAGTAATCCCTCTAGCTTATCCCTTTTCCTAGGCTCTTATCCCCTCCCTTTCCCTTCCTAGTGGAGTTTAGTCCCCCATACTCTTTTATCGTGGTTGGTCTACATGCAACGATGTATTATATCAATGATATAGGTGTTTACATATACACAAATAGGCTCTCAGGCCTAATCATCACATAAGCCTCCTAGCTTATAATCACCTGGCTCACCAACCTATAAAACATATTCTACAATTTTAACTAGGGCTCGGTCTTGGGGTATTACATTCTCCTCCCCTTATTTTTTCACTATCCTCAGTGCAATACATATATACATTTATCACCAAAATTTWAAAAAATCTTCAAAAATATGTAGGTATTCTGCCTGCATAGCATCCTAGTGCTCCCAAGTCACATCCTCAGGACCGTACCAGGTCCATTGGACCTTTACTAGCTCTATGGCTTGATTCTGGAGCTGCTTCATCTTCTGGTCCAGTATGCATACCRGATGCACTTGAAAAGTGCATTCTGGTTCCACCTGAATCACATTCCAATCAATAACATGATTAACATTAGGTACATACTTTKTAAGCAATGATACATGAAATACATTATGAAAATACATTGATGCAAGTAATGAAAGCATGTATGCCACATGTCCAATCCTCTCTAGTATTTCAAACGACCCACAATAACAAGTTCCCAACTTTGAACAATTTCCCAACTTAAAGGAACTTTTGTTGGCCTTCACTTTCAAGAATACATGATCACCCACTTTAAATTCCCTGTGAATTCTACCCTTATCATCATATCTTTTCTTCCTATCTTGATAAGTCTTTAAATTTTGTATTATTTTTTTTATTTGCTCTTCCATTTGCCTAAGAAAATTTGGCCCAACCACTACTCTATCTGTTGGGTTGTCCCAACTTACAGGTGTGTTTCACTTTCTACCATAAAGTGCCTCAAATCGGCTCATCATTAGAGATGCTTGGTACCCATTGTTATAATCAAACTCTACCAAGTGTAGGTAGTCTTCCCATTTTGATGGTTTATCCATCACATAAATCCTCTACATATCCTCAATCACTTGATTTACCTCTCAGTTTGTCCATCATATTTTAGATGATAAGCTATGCTGAAATTCAAATTTGTTCCAAATCCTTTGAATAATCATTTCCAGAACTTTGAGGTAAACTTTGGATCCTTATCAGCCATAATTATCTTGGGTATTCCATGGAATCGAGCAATTTCCCTCATATAGATATCAACAATGTTAGTTTCCTTGTGAATGAGCTTCATTGGAATGAAATGGGAAGCTTTAGTAAGATTTTCCACTACTACCATGATAGAATCATGTTGCTTTCTTGTTCTAGGAAGTTTTGTGATGAAATCCATTGTTACCACTTCCTATTTCCACTCAGGAATGGGTAATGGCTGCAACAACCCAGCTGGGTGTCTATGCTCAGCCTTGACCTTTCGACACTTCAAATATTTGGCAATGTACTCAACAACTTCTTCTCATGCCTCACCAATAATATTGGCTCTTGACAACTGCAATAGTTTTCTGATACCATGGGTGTCCAACATAAGGTATGTTATGCATTTCTCTTAATATCAGATTTTTCAATTCTTGGGAATTTGGTTCATAAATTATTCTTTTGTACCTGAGAATTTCATCATTCCCCAGCTTGTAGTATTCAATTTTATGCTGCAGAATACATTGTTGTAATTTTTCCACTAATTCCTTGTATTGCAAATATGATTTTGTAGCCTCCAAGATTTTGTATTTAAAATTGGATTGGTACATGCTAATGGTTGTAACATGCAACTCATGAAATCTTCTGTTGATTTCATCAACCACCTTGTTCTCTTTCCCTTTGATATTCTTTATATCAAAGTCATATTCACTGAGAAATTATAACCACCTGCTTTGCCTGGCATTTAGAGTTACCTGTCCGGATAAATATTTAGACCATGATGGCCCGTCCTCGGCTCGAACCTTTTCCCCATGAGGTAGTGCCTCCACTTATTCAAGGAATGCACTATGGATTCCAACTCCAAATCATGAGTGGCATATTTCCTCTCATGATCCTTCAACTTCCTTGATTCATAACATACAACAAACCCATTTTGAATGAGGACTCCACCAAGTTCTTCTTTACATGCATCTGTGCATACAATGGATTCTTCATTTGGATTAGAAATCCTTAGTATTGGAGCACTGGTTAATAATTTCTTCAAGTGTTGGAAACTCTTTTCACACCCCAATGACCAGTGAAAATTCACTCCCTTGTTTTTCAAGGAAGTGACCGGGTGTGCAATCTTTTAGAATCCTGCAATAATTCTTCTGTAGTAGCCTGCAAGGCCCATGAAGGATCTAACTTCTGTAACAATCTTAGGTGTTGTTGGACACAGACCCAGTCAAGGGAAAATGATATTTTTTGGAAGAGAGGCATGAAGGGAAGAAACGATAGCAGGAAGGAAAAGAAGCACGTGCGAGGCACAAATGCAAGGCACAAATTCAAGGCACACATGCAAGGAAGACCTAATGACATTATGGTTAGTGTTTTTGCAATGTATTGTAATGGCTGATGAGCCAAGAATATAAATACATAGTACTTAGGAGGTCTAGGAGGAAAGAGGACAGAAGAAAGAGAGAACGAAGGATAGAGGGAGAGTCCATAATTGTAAGGTTGGTAAGAACTATACTATTCCGTAAGATGGTGAGGTAGAGAAGTAGTGAGAAACTTGATCCCAAGGGTTAGATCACAGGCTGAGGAGCCTGGTGCGATCTAGTCAGTCTCGCAGGGATCGGGAAGCCTGTTGAGAGTGTAATATCCAAGACTATAAACACGCCTGGCGTGACATAATACTAAAACATAATAAAGATCTTGAGAGCCATATATTTGTGGATGTATCCCAAGAGGGGGTGACCATGATAACACTTGTGTTATGTGATTGAATTTATGCATCTCTATTGTTGTTAAGTATTGAATGTTAGATGAATGAATCAAGGAACTAGTTAGATATGATACTCCACATGCATGAATATAATGACTGCTTTAATAAGATGTTAGACTGAATAAATAAAGATCACAAGGTACAACCATAGATCACCACTCATTCCCAGGCTGCAAACACATGAGTATTGCATCCACCCATAGAACTATCTCGGGTGAGACTGCACAATACACCCTGTGTGCTACGTTGCCTTCTGGTTTACCAGGAGGGCTGATAGTTTTAGAGGGATTTTGTTGGAATCTTGTTAAACCTGAACCTGGGTCAATATATTAAAGTAAGGTAAGATTATATTAGATAACTGAAAAGGTAGAATAACATAAACCAACAAATGGTTCCATTTCCAGTTAGTCGGAACAAGATGGGATTGAGTGAATGAGATCTATGGAAGACACGTCAAAATAATGCCAGATTGGATGAAAATACATTAAGAGAATGATAATCTAAAAGGGTATGTTGAGACCGTGGAACCCAAAAAAGGTAGAGATAGAGAGCTTGTTGAAGATCAAGGAGCTGGATTTTGCGCAAAAAGATAATAGAAACCCGAAGTTGACACCGCGCAAATATTTGGACAAGTACGTATTCAACGACTTGCATGAAGTATTTTTCTGTGATTTCCCACATGTGTTGTAGGAGTGGATATTAAGGTTGAAAGAAAACCATCCTACAAACTGGATCAGACAACTAGAGTGGAATCCTATAGAAATAATGCAGTTGCAGCAAGTTGATAATAAATTTACGGGTGTAGTAGATTTTTGGTTAGACATCTGTAAGACACCCGACCCCTAAATGATATTTTAATGGGTAGCGAATCATAATTTTGTTTTCCTTAACTATCCCAAATCCTAATTCCTATATTTCTATCACATCCTTCTCATCCATAACTCTCCAATGAATTCCTCCACGCTCAAATCCAAGCTTCGGACTGGCAGATATGCCCTTCCCAATTTCTTCTAGCTTTTATTGGTCAAAGCCCATGTGGATCCACCTAACAGGTATTTTATCCAATTTCTTTCATCCACGGTGGAATTCCATCCAACGTCCAATCCCACAACTGGACTCAATCTTCATCTAACACGCACACATTTAATACGTAGGACAACAGGGAATTCGACACTTTGGCACTTCGACGTTGAATGCCTCTTTACTATCTACGCATGAGACCTCCTAGATTTCCCAACTCCTAAAGTACCGTAAGCTTTCCACATGGCTCTGGCCTTCAGGCCTTTTGGTCACTCTATAATGCTACACCCCAAATCCTCCAGAGTCCCGAAGTCCCAGACTCTTAAAGTTCCGGTCACTTCACCAACCACTTTGACTAGGTAGTACGTACTAGGGGATGAAAGATAGAAGGGGCTAGGGGTGACATGTGTCACTTATAAATGGGTCTATAGGGTATGTGATACACATGAATCTAGGTGACACATGGCACATCAAACTTGGGTACACATCGCCCAGAGTGACGTCAATGCACCATGTCACTCTGGACTGATCGCCTTCCCAGTCCTTTGATCCTAAGGTTATAATGAGTCCATGTAACCCCTATATCCATGGCCTCCGTTACTTCATAAATTCTGCCTTAAGGGTTCTTGAGGTGATTCTCCCCCTGTGTTTCCTGAAGTGGTCAATGTCAGGCTGATCTTGTTGTAGATCTGACGGCTAGGAAGGAACCTGAATCCTGGTCACTTCGTGAATCCGACCTTCGGGGGTTTTGGATTTATGTCCACTCCATTCTCTTGAAGAGGGGCTTCACATAATTCATATCGGTGTAGATCCAACGACTGTGGGGAACCCTGAGCATTCTCAATCGGTGGCTCATGCTACTTCACGATGGGGAGTTGGATCCTAGTTTAGTCGATAAGACAAGTTCATCTAAGCACTAGGGTAACCTCCCAACGTTGGTCGATCTTATAGGTAACCGTGACTCTTGGTGACCTTCGACCAGTTTGTGACTATTAAGGCCGGAAATACTTTGAAGTCCCGGACTTCCGGAGCTCCGAAGCTAGAAGAACTTAGCTCCCTTAGGCTTAGCCTGGGGTTCCTAGGTGTTGGTCACATGGGTCCTTCTAAATCTCGCAAGTTATACACAACTTTCTCATCATGGATTTGCTAAGGAATTGGGCATAACATTCTGGTTGTACAACAAGAAGTATGAAGAAGATATCCTCTTCAGATCGACAGGGCCAGATTAATGCAAGGATTTCTATCCCAACCCTCCTATGGATTTATGTCCCAAGATACTTTGAACGCTAAGCTGGGGAATATAGATGATCAATCAGAATCATAAGTTCACAAGAATATAAATGCATACATATAGCTTGATCATTCAATATATAAACCATTCTTATATATATAAATACATGCATTCATCCATTATTCCATTTCAATGCATAGAGTATGAAAACACTTATCAAAACTAGACGATGCGATGTGACTGCTGAAAGGGGTGCATTTTTCCACCCAACCATATGCTCAGTCACTCCTAATGAATTTACCACTGGCCAACCTCGAGCTAGACCACGATTCTCTGAGAGATAATTCTTTCTTCCGACTCAGCAACAGTCAGGGACGAAGGTTACTCTCCTCCTCCCACAGGATCTTGGCAATGGGTTTTATCTATACCAAGCAAGGAGGCCTTCCTAAGTACTTCCTCAATCACTCAACAACCTCATTTATCAGCTTGTATCATAACCCTGCTAGCCAAATCATGCCACCATAGCACATTCATTTCTCAGTTCTTCCTCGAACATGAGATCTTAGTCTCCCTACTTTACTTCTCTTCGCAGGTCTTCCTCTGCCCACCACTCATTCCTTTCTTTCCTTCCTCGGAAAGATTGCGTGTGGCCTGAATTCAAAGTCTGTGGTCAGGTCTGAAAGACTTACAGATGGGTGCTCTGCCCCATCCCCTCATTAACTTTTAATGATGTGTTCCCACCTAACAGCCTGACTATAATTGATTCCCGAGTCAGAGGACCGTTTTGGTCCTAGGAAATTAAATCCAACAAGGTACTGGTTTGGTGGGGGTTATCTCAACCATTCCTAGTTCCCCTCAACATCTCTTTCATAGCATCTATGGTCTATCTTGTCAAACCCCCCTTTCAACAGTTATGCAACATTTTTCCATTTTATATTAATAAAAAAAATTACATTCATTTCCTTTTATACAAAGGTTCATCAAATCAAACATTCACACTTATCGAGTTTTCCATAGTCTCTTGGCCAATATATTTCTATTTACAAATTGGGGGAAACAGGGGTGTTACAATTCCCTACCCCTTAAAGAAACACCGTTCTCAATATTCTATCTGTCAATGTGTTATGTATATACATAAGTAAATAAAAATGGATATGCCTATTTCATGGCATCCTCTATTTCCCATGTACCCTCATCTAGGCCAAAGTGTTTCCACTGCACCTTGACCTGTGCAATGGTTCAATTCCCAAGTGAGGTTTCCTTCATGTCTAGTATGCATTGATATTGTGGAAGGAATTATCCCTCTGGTTCCACCTGAATCACAGACCAATCAATTATATGATTAGAATCATGTACACATTTCTTCAATAATGAAACATGGAAAACATTATGTGCCTTCAATATGGGAGGGAGTGCTAGCCTATAGGCTACAGGTCCCACTCTATCTAAGATTTCAAAGGGTCCACAATATTGGGGTGCCAACTTGGCACAAGCTCCCATTCTCAGGGAACTCTTCTTGGGACTAATTATGAGATAGACATGTTCTTCTGTATTGAACTCTCTGGGATTTATCTTTCCATCGGCGTTACTCTTCTATCTATCCTAATCAGTTTTCAGATTTTTCTTAATATGAATCACTTGTTGTTCCATTTATTTCATCATGTCAGGTCTGATTGTTATTCTATCCACTGGATTACTCCATCTGATTGGAATCTTGCACTGTCTACCATAGAGGGATTCAAAAGGGATCATCTTCAATGACTCTTGATAACCGTTGTTGTAATAAAATTATACCAATGACAGGTAGTCTTCCCACTTCTTAGGATGATGGATTACATGCATCCTTAACATGTCTTCTAATATTTGGTTCACTCTTTCTGCCTATCCATCTATTTGAGGGTGATAGGCTATGCTAAACAACAATTTAGTCTCAAAAACATCCATTAAGGATTTCCAAAAGCTTGAAGTAAATTTTGTGTCTCTGTCAGATATAATCTCCCTAAGCATGCCATGCAGTCTAAATATATCCTTCATGAAGATGTTGGCAATATTTATTGCCTTTCAAGTTGACTTGACCAGATCGAAGTGAGCAAACTTGCTCAATTTTTCCACCATTACCATGATAACATCATTCCGCTTGGCCGATTTTGGTAATCCAGTGATGAAATCCATGGAGATGGTTTCCCATTTCCATTCCAGAATTGGTAGAGGTTGTAACAACCCTGCTGGGTGTTGATGTTCTTCCTTACCTTGCTAGAATTCTATACACTTCACTAGATAGTCAGCTATTTCCCTTTTCAATCCAGGGAAATAGAATTGTTTCCTAGTGGCCTTGATCATTTTCTGATAACTTGGATGATATGACTTCACGGTCTTGAAAAATGCATCTATTTCTTGTGAATTCTTTAATCTTTCCCTGGCATTCATTTCACAGGTGCTTACCACTTCTAGGTGAATCATTTTCACACTTCTGCTAAGGGCATCGACCACCCTATTTTCCTTTCCTTTGATGTGTTTGATTTCGAAATCAAACTCACTAAGGAGATCCATCTACCTAGCTTGTCTAATATTGCGTTTCAGTTGATCAAACAGGTGCCTCAACCCACAATGGTATGTCATAAGTACAAATATCCTACCCAGGAGGTAATGCCTCCACATTTTTAAAGCATTCACTATGGCAGTCAACTCTAGATCATGGGTCACGTAATTGATTTCGTGCTCATTCAATTTTCTGGATTCGTAGCAAATTACACACCCTTATTGCATAAGGACTCCTCCGAGTCCTTCCTTACAAACATATGTACACACGAGGAAGTCATCATCAGGGTCTGAAATCTTCAGTACGGGTGTGTGGGTTAGAAGGTATTTCAGTTCTTGAAATATTTCTTCACATTCTGATGTCCAAGTTAATTAGGCCTCTTTTTCTAAAGGCAGTGATTGGACAACCAATCTTGGAAAATCCTTTTATGAACCTTCTATAGTATCCTGCTAGGCCCATAAAGGACTTGATATCAGATACATCCTTTGGGGTAGGCTATTCTATGATAGATATGATATTTTTCAGGTTCTACTGCCACTCCTTATTCATAAATAACATGGCCTAAGTAATGTACTTTCTTCTAGAAAAAGTCACACTTGCTAAACTTAGCGTAGAGCTGATGCTCTCTTAGTACTTGAAGCACTAATTGAGATGTTATTCATGATCCTCTCTATTCTTGGAGTAGATTAGGATATCATTAATGAAAACCAATACAAATCTGTCTAGGAATTTGTTGATTACATTTTTCATCAAGCACATAAAAGTGGTGGGGGCATTGGTTAACCTAACTGGTACCACCACAAATTCATAGAGACCATATCTTGTCCTGAAATATATTTTGTGGATGTCTTCATCCTTGATTTTGACTTTATGGTATCCATACCTTAATTCAATCTTCGAGAAAATGGAAGCACCCCTTAATTGGTCAAACAAGTCATCGATTCTTGGTAAGGGATACTTGTTCTTTATGGTTGTCTTATTGAGTTATCTATATTCTATGCACAACTAGAGTGTGCCATCTTTCTTTTTCACAAACAAGACGGGTGCTCCCCATGGAGACACGTTGGGTAAGATGTATCCTTTGTCTATCATCTCCTTTAGCTATAGCCTGAGCTCAACTAGCTCTAGCGTACTCATCCTATATGGCGTTCTAGACACTTGCACTACTCTTGGTGCAAGTTCTATGGAGAAGTCAATGTCTCTGCTCGAAGGTAGACCTGATACCTCTTTTGGAAACACGTATTTATACTATATTAATATGGGGTGGTCCTCTAGGTTTGGTTTGTCATCCTCAATAGATTACAACACTTGTATTGCATATAGATGACATCCCTTCCTGGAATACGTTTTCATTTGGAGGGATGATATTTGTCTCACTGAGATAGGCCTCTGAATCCCTTGAAGGGTTATTTTTCTCCCTTCTTCATTTTCACACTCCAAAGTTTTATGGTAACAGTGCAAATTGGTTTTATGAGTGGCTAACCAGTCCATACCAACCAACAGGTCATAAGATCCTAAGGGAAGTATGTTAAGGGTCACTTGGGTGGGAAATCCATCCATAATGAATTGGCAAGCTGGTATGACCTCTGCTACGTTTCTTTTGGTTCCAGTGGCTATTTGTACCAACCATGGCTTAACATGTCTAACTGGTTTCAATTTTCACTTTTCAATAGTTTGAGGGGCCACATAACTCAAGTTAGAACTAGGGTCAATCTAAATAGAAACTCGACGGTTGGCGATCATACCTTCCATCTCCACCACTGAGGATTGGTGGTTAGCTTGGTTATTATCCAAGGATTCATAAATCTATGGTATGCTCCTAGCCACATCATTGACTGTCGTAGCTTCTTGGATATTGTGGAATCTCCTACTGTGTTGTTGTTTGCGTGGACAATCCCTCAACAAATTCTCTTCTCCACAACCCAAACATTTCAAGGGTTCTCTCTTTGGGTTATTAGTCTTTTCTAGGACTACTCCAAAAGGTTTATTTCCACTCTAGGAGGGGAAATATTTTTGATACACACTTCTAGTAGGAAGGCTCATCCTATAATCCTTCCCATAGTTCTTAAATATTGAGGATTTAAACCCCTTCTTCTTGAATCCTGAACTACTTTTCTTCTTCGAGTACCCGCGAGGTTCCGTCTGACTCCCAAACTGTTCATAACAATACCTTTCCTTCCAGATAATGTCTTCTAAGTTCTTTGGCTCTTCAAACTCAATCCTGTCCTAGTAGGACTGAGGTAACCCACTAATAAATCACTGCACTTTTACCTTTTCATCCTTTATGTAGGGTACATACCTCAACAACTCAAGGAATTTATTGACATATTCCTCTATGGTGAGCTATCCTAGCCTGAGTTCATAGAAATCCTTAATCTTCCCATCAAAGTATTTATTGAACAAATACTTCTTCTTGAAGTGTTTCTCAAACTGTTTCCATGACAAGTCCTTCTCATGGATTCCTTTCACATTCCTAAGGTCTTCCCACCAAATGGAAGCCTTTCCATTAAGGTTGAACATGGCTATTTGAGTCTTCAAGTTTTTAGAGTAGTCATGGACTCTGAAGTACTTCTTTAAACCAAGCAGCCAAGCTTCTGCCTCTTCCCCTTTCTCAGTCTCTCCATTGAAAGAGGGTGGTTTTTATTTCTTGAACTCTTTAGGATCACTAATTTTGGAATGCTTCCACTTATTTCCTTTCCTATGAGAATGTGAACTATCTTTGCTAATATAAGATCCCGCAGAGTTGGAAATTTCCTCTCCATAGGACTCTCTCAATGAGTGTCTCCTGGATCCAGGTTGGACCTTCCTCGAGGTACTCCTTCTAGTGTGGCCACTTATGGGACCACATTTTTGTATCTCAGGTGGTCTTTGACTTCTCTTTGTATGTCGTCGGTCCACTTGATTGGTTGTGGGTCCATGCTGCAACTACCTCTATATATCAGATAAGCTCTGCAACAAGACTTCATTAATTTTTGTTTGTTTTTCTTTCTCTTTTATCAACCTTTTGTTGTCGGCCTTGTAACTCTATAATTTGACCATGAGGCTCCTTATAGTTTCATCTAGACCGGGAAGGGTTTCCACTGCCCTCCTTTTGTCATATTTTTCGTCTCTATTGTAGGAGCTATCGCCCACTTCATGGCGTGTCACCATCCTTTATAATTGTAGTTTTCCCACAATTTACTGACTGCTTGAGTGATGAAAAAACACTTACTGTTAGCCAACAATATATTAGTTTATGAACCACACACAATTCATATTTCTTAAATACACACACATAGTAGAAAGTTTCATTCTTTTCTTCAATAAAAGTTTAACGAGACTCTTTAGGAAAGAGGTAATATAGGGTTTTACCCTTAAAAGTCCTTTAAATATGGTTTTTACACAATTCGTCCATGAGCCCAAGAAGGCCAAGTGTTGTAACCATGCTCTGATACCAATCTGTAACACACCCGACCCCTAAATTCTATTTTAAGGGGTGGGGCATCATATTTTTTTCCCCTTAACTATCCCAAATCCTAATTCTGGGATTTCTATCACGTCCTTCTCATCCAAAACTCTCCAACGACTGTCTCCACTCTCAAATCTGAGCTCCGGACTAGCAAATACGCCCTTCCTAAGTTATTCTAGATTTTATTGGTCAAAGGTCATGTGGTGCCCATGTGGATCCACCTCATACATATTGTCTCCAAGTTCCTTCATCCATGGTGGAAGTCCATCCACTGTCCGATGATCGATCCCACGACTAGACTCAATCTTCCTTGAACTTGAGAGCTTAGTCTCCCTTCTGTGATTCTCTTCACAGGTCTTCCTCTGCCCACCACACCTTCCTTCCTTTCCTTCCTCAGCAAGATTTTGTGTGGCCCAAATTCCCAGTCCATGGTCAGGTCTGAAAGCCTTATAGATGGGAGCTCTGCCACATCCCCTCATTAACTCTTGAGGAGGTATTCCCACCTACTAGCCTGACTGTAATTCATTCTTGGGTCATAGGACTATTCAGGTCCTGAGAAATTAAATCCAGGAAGGTACTAGTTTGGTGAGGGTTATCTCAACTATTCCTGGTTC
>JASDQU011404910.1:84019-98685 GCA_032191745.1 Picea mariana | reverse complement strand
GATATCCCTCCAACATTGGATCACACTGAAGAAGCACAACACCTAGGATAAGTAAGTACGATTAAGGTTTTTTGAAATCCCGTGTCAAACTATTAAATGACCCATCATCTATTAAAGTGTTACAAAATATGTTAGAAAGATGTAGCACAGAGGTATAAGGAAAGCTAGAACATAAAATAGTTAATCATCTACATACAAGGAGGAGAACAAGCAGAGAATTCAGATTGAACACCAACATTGGATATTTCAACATGGGAGATATTATACTGTATTTAGGATCTGATGTAAATTCGTTACCCAAGAAGACATGACAATGTATGGGAGAACCCACATTAGGATATTCACCTGTTCAATTGAAACTAGCAAATAAACACAAAGTTCTACCAATTGGAAGACTAAAGGGGGTGAAAGTAAATCTGGATGAAGTGCACATTAAAGTTGATTTCGAAGTGATAGAGATAGTGGATGGCACAACAGCTTATCTGACATTTCTTGGATTGGATTGGGTGTTTGAAAATAAGGCCATAATCAACTTAAAACTGAGGAAGATGACATTCGATTCAGGAGAATATTGAGTCATTGTGCCATTAGATCCATCATAAGGGTAACGGTTTGTATGACCCACTTGTTTAGACCTGGAGGAAAGTAACCAGTTGTATAGAAAAACTATGAAAGTAACCAGTTGTATAGAGAATCTGTGAAAGTAACCAGTTGTATAGAAAAATTGTGCGAGAAGAATATTATGTGAATCCAACTGAATATGGGGTACTCAGTTGGAGAAGTATCACATTAGGCGTGTCAGACTTAGATACAGGGTTAGATAATTGGCAACAGAGTTTACACAAAGTCTCCACAAGAATAGACCATGCAGTAATATGGGTAGGTACAGAGATAAGGGAACCTCCCAGCTTCCATGGGGTGAATGACTTAGAAGCATTCTTAAAAAGATACAAAGATGAAGTGTTATAAAATCAGAGGCTCCTAGCTTTGGATATAACACTCAATGAAAGACATGCAAGACGGTGGGGTGCGCACAAAGACACAATCAAGGACTGGTACCAATGTAAGCGGTTACTACACATCAGATTTGGCGCAAAACATGAAAGCAACCAACTGATAAAATATGATGGATAGGGGTAACCAACATAACACTTGGAGAAGTGTAGAACACTATGTAGGATGACACCACCGGAGGAATGGACTCATCACTTTATTCACACATTAGAAGGGATTCCAACAAATTCGTATATAGACCAAGAATTGCACATAGGAACTACAGATTGGACAGTATTATAGAAAAAGTTTATAGTCACTTTCTCATTTGAACATGAGAACCCCAACATAGAATCAACAATCAAACAAATCAGAGGGGTGATATTCATTAAAGAACCAAAAGTTTAACTTATGACAGAAGATCAACAACAAAACAAACATACAGTAAAAGAACTACTATCATGCTACCATGTGCAGGAAGAAGAACTGGATGAAGACGACCCATGTAACATTCAGATTAAAAAATTTGAAGGTGTAAGAGAGGTGGAAGGTCTACCTTTGGAATCACAAGTATTTGTTGTGCCGATCATGGTGAAGAAAATCAACATTGGGACAACTGAGAATCCCAAAATGGCTAGCATTGGAGACTACTGGGATGACCAAACAATAGAAAGCATAACAGAGTTACTACATGACTCAAATGACATGTTCCCAACAACATGCATAGAACTGAAAGGCATGGTAGGAGAGATAGGTGAAATGAAGATACCTCTCAGATATGAGGCAATACCGATGAAACAAAGACCATATAGACTAAAACCAATATATAAGCAAAAAGTGAAAGCATAAATTGACAAGATGTTGGAGGTTGAAATCATAGAACCAATAGAATAATATGAATGGGTAAGACGTATGGTAGTTTAGGAGAAGAATCAGAGAGGAATAAGGATATGTGTCAACCTGAGGAAGTTGAATGATGCTTTCCTACATGACCCTTTTCCTACTCCTTTCACAGATGAGGTGTTGGAGAATGTAGGAGAGCAGGAAGCTTACTCATTCACTAACGGGTTCTCAGGCTACCATCAGATCAAGATAGATCCAGAATATAGGTACAAGACCCCTTTTTCCACAGAATGGGGGTCCTACCAGTACACAATCATGCCTTTTGGACTGAAGAATGCACCAACAATATTTTCCAGAGTAGTCATTACTGCATTCAAATAATTCATCCACCAATTTCTAGAGGCATATCTGGATGATTGGACAATCTACAGTTTGTTGAAATACCACGTAGAGGTGTTGAGGCTGATGTTAGAAAGATGTAGGCAATGCCAAATATCGCTGAAAATTAATAAGTGCATCTTTGGAACACCCTTTGGGATACTATTGTGCCATATAGTGTGTAAATAAGGATTGCTAGTAGATCCCGCCAAGATTGCAGTAATTGTTAATCTACCACAACCAAAATCAGTACGTCAATTAAAAGAAACATTATGAGATACATGATACTACAAGAAATTGATAAAAGGGTATGCGCAGATCATTGTATGAATGGAGAAACTGTTTAGAAAATATAGCTAGTTTCAGTGGAATGAAGACTGTCAGCGAGGATTGGACACTCTAAAGGAGAAGATGGTAACCGCACCAATACTAGTATTCCCGGATTGGGAAATGACATTCAATGTGCATGTAAATGCATCAACCATATAACTTGGAGCTATTTTGGTGCAACCAGGAATAGGCAAATTGGACCATCCCATAGCATTTGCTAGAAGAAAACTGTTAAAGTTAGAGTAGAATTACAATACCACAGAAAGAGAAGCCTTAGCTATGGTCTATGTACTTCATAAGTTCATACATTACTTATTGGGAAAACATTTCAAGATGTTTACAGATCATTCAACTCTCAAATACCTAGTCAATAAGCCAATGTTGGGGGGGGAGAATTTGTATATGGTTACTACTGTTCCAAGAATTTGACTTTGAAGTGATAGTCAAACTAGAGAAGTTGAATGCAGGTCCTGATCACCTATCAAGGATCACCAATGGAGAGGAACCTACGAATCTAGAAGACAACTTCCCCGATGCACATTTTTTCTCAGTCCAAGTAGCTGATGAGTATTTTTCTGACATCATTCAATACTTGAGTATAGGAATTGCGCCACAAGAATTCAACACTGCGCAGAAGAAAAAATTGGTAGTTAGAGTTGCAGACTATCAATTGATTGCAGGACACTTATACAACATGGGTGCATACAATATCTTAAGAAGATGTGTGCTAGAACATGAAATACCTAGGATTTTAGCAGAGGCCCATGAGGGAATAGTAGGAGGACATTTTGCAGGAAAAGAGACCACATAGAAGGTATTGCACACAGGACTATGGTGGCGACTGTTCACAGAGATTCAAAGGACTACTGCCAGAGATGTGATGTATGTCAAAGGGTTGGTAAACCTAATAGACGGGATGAGATTCCCCTAAGGCCATAAGTAACCTTGCAGGTATTCAACAAAAGGGAAATATACTTTGAGGGACCAATTAACCCACCAACAAAAAGGCCAGGAGAAAGGTATATTATTATTGCGATAGATTACTTAATAATATGGGAAGAAGCAACACCAGTAAATATTGTAGCGCAAAGACAACAACACACTTCTTTTTTGAGCAAGTGATCACTAGATTTGGATGCCCAAGGATTTTGATGAGGGACCAAGGAACTTGCTTCATTAACAACACTATTAAGGCTATGAATGAGGAGTTTGAAGTCTATCATCAAAAGAGTACACCGTATCATCCTTAAGAAAATGGAACAGTGGAGGCCTTTAATAAGATCCTAAATAATGCACTGACAAAGATCTGCAATGTCAACAGGGATGATTAGGACTTGAAGATACCAACAGTACTATGGGCATACATGACCACATGTAAAAAATTGATAGGGGAGACACCATTAATATTGGTGTATGGACAATAAGTAGTGGTGCCATTAGAATTTTTGGTACCTAGTCTGTGCATAGTCGCAATTACAAACATGATGGAGCAAGGCATAGTACAAGAAAGTCTAAGTCAACTGATGTTCATGGAAGAAGATAGAATTCTAGCAAGGTTTCACCAAGAGGTACAAAAAGCAAGGGAAATATCTTGGCATGATAGACATATTAAAAGGAAAATTTTCAAGGAGGGAGACCAAGTTTTGGTGCACGATAGTAAATCTCTTCAGCACCCAGAAAAACTCAGAATGCATTGGTTGGGACCATATAAAGTAAATAGTGTCATAGATGGGGGAGATGTACATTTGAAGGATTTGGGAGGAACAAAAATCAGAGGAATGATCAATGGGAGTCGAATGAAACTATATAGGGACATTCAACCTCCTAGCACTTAAAAAAAAAAATGCACCAGACAACAAAGGACTGCGTGCAACAACAGAGGGGTTACATCGCCAGACACTAGAAGACAACAATAAGCTAGAATAAAATTAGCGCGACAAAAATAAAATATCCACACATACCAACGAAACAACATAGTGCACACTTGGAAAATTTATCACGCCGAGAAAAGGACCAACGGTCAGAAAAAGGAAAAAATTGGAAAAATGGCGGTTATGGAAAAAAGGCACCAACTAGCGGTGTCTATCAAAATTGAATGACAAGAAATTTCGAAGGGACGTCACATTAATCACGCCAATTAGAGACGTCAAGGCAATTCAATGTCAAGTACGTGGGAAGCATCAATTCATTTAAACCGCAACTCGGGTAACTTCTCTGAGTATTTTCACGTTACTTGTTATATAAGGAAGGCATGCGGATAACGAAAGGGTTTTTGTGAAACTGAGAAAGCACAGAGTGACATAGTATATGGAGAAGAGGGAGATCTAGCAAGAGTTATAGAGAAAACTATCCAGGGATGATTTTAAGTATGGAAATTTATTTTAAAATGTAGAAATCTTGGCGAATCTTACCAATCCTTCATATTCCAACTATGAAATGTTTTGCGATATGTTGTAAAAATATTCAAAATTCTAAGGATTTTATATAGTTTGTATAATTTTTTTTCGATCTTTAAGGTAAAATGATTTTATTCTATATAATTTGGGTGAATCATTTTTAGAATAGCGAATCTTTTTTTGGGAATAACCTTGGAAAATTATCCCATGAACAAAATTTATCCCCTAAAATAATCCATGGAACTAGCTTGAAAGAGATCAAACTGAACCACCATGGTACCACCCAAGCTAGGTGCGCTGAGCTAGGCCTACAGAAAACCTCAAAGCAACCTCAGAGAACCACAACAACCGCAGGGGAGGGAGTAGGAACCCCCACTGATTTTTGAATTTGTCAACTTGGACGAAATCCCTTCACCTCATATGGAACCAGCGAGCCCCACACCCGTTGTGGAGGAAACCCAACAAACAAAAACAGTTGGCATGGGGATTGATATGCCAGAAATGGAATAGGGCCAGCAGGACAAGGACATAGGAAATCCTTTGCACCCTGAATACACTGAAGAGGCCCCAAGGGTAAATGGGATGGTCCCAAACTAGACATAAGCGACCACACTAGGAAGGTCACACACAATAACATCGGAGAAAAAAAGAGAGGGTACTGTAGAAGATGTCATCGACTGGCCAGAGTCATATGCAGAGGACAAAACAATGGAGGTTGGAACCGGGAGTCAACCACCATAGCAAAAGGGAAAACAACCCATAACAATATCACCATGCATACAGGCTACAACAACCATAGTCTTGCCATGCATTCTGGAAGGGGTGCGTACCACGCGTAAACTTTTAGGATGCATGGAAAAACTACGGTACTCAGACCATGATGTGGTTGATGTCGACAAGTTCCTTGAATTTGCAAGGCAATTTTACCTAGAAATCATGGGTACAGGACCCTTCAGTGATCCAATTTTGCAACCAAAACAGTGGGCAACTAGACTGGACAACATCAAGATTATAAACATGTTGGATATCCCACTTTTTGGAAGGGGCCATGACATAAATAACTACATGAGGGTACCTATGGGTGGAAGAGCCTGTCTTGATAGACGTAGAGATCATTTATTTTATTATGGGGCTACCATCTAGGGGGGAGAATCCCACCTAATACCTCGAGAAAAAGACAAAGGAGAAGGCACTGATGGAGGAGATGAAGAAGACATGTGGCACAGAAAGAGGGTTGCGTGGAATCATTATCAAGCGTATCAGTGATACAACAATAATTATAGCCACCAAACTCATGGCGTGCAAGTTTCTGAGGAAGTGCTGCAAGGAGGAAGTCCATGCTGGGGTCGTCATGGCTGAAACATAGAGCATGGAGGGCACTATTCTCAGCTGGGCCTCGTACTTATTAAGCCCATTCCTTGAGGACTACAAAGATGTACAGGACCTGGGGAAAACATTTCATTACTCTTGGCTACTCATCTTGATCACCTTGATCAGATGGACGGATCCCACGTATAAATTATTCTATGAGCGAACCAGTCGTTTCCACACAAAACAATTGTTGGGGAGAACTTCAGACTCCAAAACCATAAGTGAAAATGTAAGCATGTTCACAGGGTATTACAACGACCTCCAAGAAATCATTGTCAACACTTGGCGAATTACTCTAGAAGTGGTCGCACAATATCAGGACATCGCCAACTTCAAAGCAACTAGGCATATTGTATGGATCCAAGCATGAATGGATCCTGAGAAGGAATGGATACAATTGCGATACTATGTCAAGGAAGAGGACGTAGAGATGGCCATCAAGGATTGGCAAGATGACTGGAGAGTTCAAGTTCTGACTCAAGAGATGCCCACATATAAGGAGGTTGATACAGGACAAGATCAGACACCTACTGAAGATAAAGTTGCACCCAAGAAGCGAAATCCAAGTTAGAAGCTGACACAACAAAAGAAATGGGCTGTGCCAAAGAGAGGTACCCAGACCGGGAAAAAGGACACCACCTAGGCATTGAAAGAACAAGAAAAATGGGGTGAGACAGTACAATGAACCACATCAAGTGATACCTAGCAGGAACAAGGTTAGACCAAGAGGTCGATCATACACACTAGGGGTGCACCCAACATGGCCAAGGTGCACAAGACACCACCAGAATATACAATCACCAAGGACGAAGTGGACCTCATGGAGGAAAGAGTCCACGACTGGGAAGTTGAGAAGTTTGAAGATTCCCAACACCAAAGGGACCAAATTTAGGATGAGCTGGCCAACATGAGGCAGGTCCTAGTGCAGATCAGAGAAGTGCAGATGGAGGGCAGAGGAATAGATTCATTCTCCATAGGATCAGAAGCAGGATCCAAGGTTGCACTGAGTGAACAAGATATGATCCAGACGATAGCACATGCGAGCCCAAATTTCCATGTTACACCCAACATGCTGTGCATAGATGAGATTGTAGGCCAGACACCCTTGAAATATCTAGTGCAGATACAGTTGGTAATGGGGTGGATACAGTTGGGCTCTAAAGATGTCCTAAAAACAACCTTAGTTTAACATTAATTTATCAACCTGAGGATTCGTCTTTTATTTCAAGAATATCAACAAAGTCTATGCAGATAGTTGTAGAGGCTAAAATCATGTAGTTAAAGAAAATACGAGTTTATCAACAATCAAGTTCCTCATATATTTCTTAAATTTATGAAGCTAAGATCTATGATAGAACTGAAATATGATCTATAACATGTTGTGAATTAAAGGAATTGACTAATCTGTTGAATTCATCTACTAAGAATCAATAATCTAATTTAGGAAAATACTTGCAGAACTAATCTATCAACTATTAATCAACTTGCTGGAAACAAAACGATGAATTACTATATCTCTGAAAATGAACAACAAATGTAATCTAATAGAAAGGAACAACACATATAATCTAATTGAAAGGAACAACAAATGTAGTTTAATCGAAAGGAACAACAAATGCTAATTTAAGTGAAAGGAACAACAAATGCTAATTTAAGCGAAAGGGACAACAAATGCTAATTTAAGCGAAAGGAACAATGTGTATGAAAATGAGAGGAATTGTCAAGCATTAAACTACAACAATGGAAACTGGAACAACAATCGATAACATTAAGATGAAACATCTATATTTTGTAAGAAAACAATATAAAAACATCAACACACTCATGCATTCATCTTAACTATTGCAAAAGAGATTTAAATCATAGAATGGAAATCAAACTGATACAATTATAGATTGAGACAGTAACTCTTTTAGACTGGGCCCTCGGTCCTCATAAGAACTTCTACTAGAAACTCAGTATGCAAGAATGGTGAAAATGCCAAAAACTTCTATTAATTCCATAGCTAGTACCACATTTACAAAATACTGCTTTCACAGAGCAATTCTGAATCTTGAATGCTTGGATAAACTTATTAGATTGATCCTTTTTAGGACTCATTACCCCCGATATATTACAATGATATGGTTAAATTAAGCTATCCCGAGGATCGAAATATCCTCAGGATTTCTTTTACTATTTATAAAGTTTACAAAATAGGGAATCGATCATTCTCAAAACTTCTTTGCACCTTATGTCTTCAACCTTCAACAATCTTCATAACTTTGAAATCTCCTTAACTATCTTGGGTTTGACAATATTTATCCATTCCTGCGCTAAAATCAGACAATTCCAACCAAATATCAGAATTTATCTAACATTACTCAATAATATTTCTAGAAGACATTTTAATCATTTTCTATCCTAATTATTCCTAATTAACAGAAAAGTCAATCAAGATTGCATCAAAAACCATGGTAATAAGGAGGATATTTGTACCTTTTTCTCAACTCAAAATACCCCCCATCTTACCTTATTTCATGTACTCATGCAAGATGAGATCTTACATGTAAAACAATGTTGTTGTAAGGAGGAGAGGTTGGTTCACCAGGTTCCCTGAACCCATTGTTGCGTTTGAGCTCTCCAAAAGCAGCTTCTTCCCTTTTTCTATTAATTTGATAATCTCTTTCGTAACCCTTTGGAGGAAACCAAATGATAGGGGGAATATATCTGTACCCAATCCAGGCATTTCCTTCTTCCAGGATCATTCTAGTATACCTTTGTACTCTGAAGGTAGTTGCAAAAACGTTTTTGAAACCAAAGGGTTCCCTACTCTTGACTTCATTTGGGGGGGCATCCCATGTTAATTTGGAAGCATCAAGAGATTCTTCTTTAAGTTTCCTAAAATATGGTAGGCCTGATTGTATAACTTGTCGATGGATAGGGGCTAAAGAGTCTACCACACCTTCCCTCTTCATAAATGTCCCATGTTGCATGATGACTGGGAAGGATTTTGGAGGTTCCCCTCTGATCTAAAGATCTAGCCCAGTTTCCCTTTTCAGGAAGGTATTGTGTGCTTTATCCCACCTAACTTGGTTTTTGGTAAAGGACATGAATTATTGAAACTATATGTCCCCAATAAAAGGACCATGGTTCTCTTTCCTATTATCTTCCAAGATGAAGTTGTGGAGGTATAACTCACATAGAAAATATTGCACTTTCTCTTCCTACTCTCTAAAAAATGAAACAAAATCAGAGACAATGGTGAATTTAATTGTTTTACCTGCTCTAATAGCTTTCACCCTCAACAAAAAATAACGCTCTAATAAAAAAAGGTATAATTAGTAGCAGGAGCCTTGCAATTTATTGCATCAATGTAGACATAAATTTTTTTTTTGATTTGCTCTGAAGCTTTATCTAATTGGCTCTGTACTTTCTTTACCTTCTCTTGGGCTCTAGTGAGCTCTACAAACATTTCATTTTCTGTTGCTGAAATGGATTTAAGTTGTTTAACAACTTTTTGATGTTCTTCCATAGTGACCATCTCACTTCTGCACTATGTTAAGGTCTGTTGGGTTTGCACGAACTCTGTCTCCAATCTGTTAGTGATGGCACTCTGTTTAGGAGACTGAAATGGTTCCTCAGTCTGAACAACTATCTCTTCTGTGGTTGGGGGATCCGTCTGGGTATCTTCATCAATAGTCTCTAGGGGGGTAGGGAAGTTTGTTGGAAGCAGTTCCTCAGGTTGGGTAGTTATCTCTTTTACTCCTGGAGTCCCTGTTTGAGGTTCCATTTCATGTACTTCAAAATGAGTCACTTCTTCATTTTGAATAGTTGCTTCCTCTGCTACTGGAATTTCAATTTGAGGTTCCATATTTGCTATCTCTCCAGGAACATACAACTCTGTCTGTGTTTCTACAGAACTTGTATGGACTGACCTCCTAGGAAGTGGGTTCCTTCCCCGTGTTCTAGGATTTTTTGGACTTCTTTCTTTCATGGGCCTTGTCAACTTGCTCTAATTGTTTTCTTAGTTCTTTAATTAGTTCTTTGAGTCTGCCAACTTTCTGATTTAATACTTTAATCCTTTTAACCCTTCTTCTCAACAACTTGTTTTCCTGTTTCAACTTTTTGATTATGTTGTGGCCTTTGCCTCCTGTTTTCTATTTTTGTGGAACATCAGGGTGTTCCTCACCCTGATCAGTCAACAACTGTTCCTCTATTTCCTCTATGTGCTCTGCCTATTTTACAAGGTTATTTACCTCAGCTTGAGGTTCTGCATGTTTTTTTTCTTCAGGGAATGGAATTTCTATGTCAGGGAGGTCCACAACAGGGTTTGAAGGCGAGGCTAATGCTTGGTGTTCCTCAGACCTATTTGTGTCTTTTTCATTGATATCCCTAAATTCCCTAGAACTTGAGCCATCTTGATTTCATAACCCTTGAGGAACTATGTTGTGAGGTGCTCGAGTGATGGATGTATATTTCCCTGAGTATTTTCTTGTGGCGTTTGTTTTGTCTATTCGATTTCCTGAATATTTTCCTCTAAGGGATGCTCTATCTGTATCATTTCCTGGGTTTCTCCAGGCTATGCTATCCTTTTGTTTATTCTTTTCTTCTCAGTGGAGGTTTTATGGACAACAATTTTCCTTTTTCTCTTTTTCTTTGATGTTTCTGCGAATTGGATGGGGTCTACCTCAATTTCAGGGTAAGGTAATGGAACTTCCATTTGGTTGGTATCTCCCCCTTCCTGTGCTATCTCAATTTCTAGCTGTGGTAATGGAAATTCCATTTGGGCGGTGTCTCCATCTTCCTTTACTATCTCAATTTCCGGCTGGGGTAATGGAACTTCCATTTGGGCGGTGTCTCCCCCTTCCTGTGCTATCTCAATTCCCTGTGGTGGGTTTTCATGATGCAACTCGGGTTGTTCCAGTTGTAGAGGCCTATTGGCCTCGATTATATCACCCCAGGTTATTTGAGTTTGGATCAGGGATCTATTTACTATCATCTTTACTAATCCATGGTGGCTAATTATAGTAACATGATCTTTAGCCTTCTGTGTCCTTATAGCAACCTCATGTAACATGGCATTTAGAAAAAATGGTAAATTGATTCCTAACCAATGTTTGAGGGATGATAACAATTTGAGGTGGCGTGGCTAGATCACATCGTACCTTCTGTCACAGGTGATATAAATTTTTATTACTCCTTCCAACTCCTTCCATGGCTCCATGAGAGCGTCAGGGTTGAGTCCCTTTCCCTTTTTGTCAAGTTATTCTCTAGGATATATGAAAGATTCCAAAACCTCTTTGAGCACTGTATATTTCCCATTACACTGTATTCTTGTGTTATGGAAGCCTGTAACCTCTGCTACAATTTCCTCAGTGACCAGAATTCGTATATCTCAAACCATGGATATTCCTCCCTGCAAGTTCTAGAAAAATTTGAGCGTGATGTTCGTGTCATATCCTTGCAACCGGTTGAAGTACTCTATCTACCCCAGATGGTGTAATATAACTCTTTCCTTCTCAGTTACCTGTAGTAATTTTGGCTCCCGACATACACTTCGCCCACCCATATTTTTGGTGAGAAGGTGAGAACGACTATCATTCCTTGCTGCAGCTTAACTCAACCATCTTTTGAAACAATAGAAAATATAGAACAACAATGTGTATAAACAATGTGAATTTTTCTCATTTACTGCACTCATTGTAATATGTTATTAAATGTGCAGAGTATCTTCCCCCCATAAATGGAATGGTTGACCTTGAACGCCAAAAGTATGAGTGTAATATCGACAGGTAGTTGCGGTGAGGTGTGATTACTATGCCGTCTCCGCCGCTGGAAAGACAATCATTAATAATTTTCAAAAATCATTTTTATTGGTAAATATGAACCATCATCATTTTGTGTGGGAAATCCACTTTGACGTACTTATGTTAGAACCCTTTGAGGACAAAGATTTCGAATAATTTTAAATTTTCTCACGTGTTTTAAAAATATTCCACATATCATAACGTTGTTACTTTCCCTTGTTTATTGGATATAACTAGAATGATAGCCTCATTGTTTAGAAAAGGAAATCTAAGAACACACTAAAACTTGGCGTATTTAAGATAAACTTCGATACCACAGGCAGAGCCACTGCTGCCACCAGGCGTCCATAGCGTTGTCAGGGTTGCCTTTTAATCCATAGATGAGCCCATATCCTTAATAAATATTTTGAATTGTCTTTTCCCAAGAAGACCATTATCCTGGTTTGGCAGCGAGATGATGATAATGCCACTCACTAGATCGTAACATAAGTGAACAAGTTGGCTCGTGATGAGGCCTATTGTCCTTTGATGAAAAAAAATGCTAAAGGCATTGCCCTAGTGTGGTAGCCGTAGTGGGAATGTCACTTATGTTATTATTTAATGATTGTGTTAGGTTGGCTCGAGATGAGACCCCCTATCCTTTGTGGAAAAAAAACTTTATTTTATTTTGATGAGTGTTTTTTTTTTTTTTAAGGCTCTATCAAGGGAGGCTCATCTACTCCTTAAGAGTGAGGGATGGCATAAAAAGTGTAAGAATGCCAAGTAAGAATGTGTTTAAGATTCCTTATTATGATATGAAAGAAATTGTCATTCAAGTRTATGTTGATATATAGGGGAAAGAAAYGAATTATGGTGGTTAATGAATTGTGAACAATTTTTAAGATGATCTAGAGAAATTAATCCAAAAATAGTTCGCTAAGGTATCTTAAATGATCCACACAAAATGGCAAATTAGAACTAGTGCYGATGAAAATGAATTGGTGACGGTCATACCTAGAGGAGTGACTGACRTAATAATGGTATGCGTTGTTAAAAAAGAATTGTGAATTTTGATAAAAAGGAACAACAATAAAAAAAGGTAGAAGGAACAACAACTGTTCCTTTCGAATGAACAACACTATCGAAAAGGAACAACATGCAATCTAAAGAGAACAAGAGTGTAACAGAAGGAACAAAAATCATTACTTTCAAATGAACGACAATTGTACGGAAAGGAAGCAACAATCGTACGAATGGAATGACAGTTGTTCCATTCGAATGAACGACAACTCTGCGCAAAGGGAACAACAATCGCACAAAGGGAACAACAGTTGTTCTGTTTCAAGTGGACAACAACAAAAATTTTAACCATCTAATTAAGTGAATGTAAACCTCTTGCAAACATTTCTATTTTAGTGAATCTAGGATTGATTAGTCATCAAATAAATTAATTCAATATTTATGGGTAGGTTTATTCAATAATCAAATTACTGGATGGTTGTTTATGATGTGTGCAGAGTTGCGGATCAATGCCCTTCATGTTAGGATACTCCCAGGCAAAAGCTTTCTGATATTTAGAAAGGATCTGAATCAATTTTTGTTGTTGTTKCTCATTTAAATTAGCATTAATATTCATAAACCTCCCTGGTGMAATCTCAACTGATTTTCTTTTATGGAAAACGGTAGTGGGGATTTGTTGTTCCATCAATTCTTCCAACGGATCTCCCTGCACTTCCCTATCTAGAACAACTTTTAGCATTTGGCATGTTGGATTACTTATAATGACTAGGTTGTTAATGAAGCCACTGATCATGTCATCTTYTAATTGGTTCTTGTGTCTGAGAGCTTCTTCCAGTGTGAGAGGAGATTGTATATCCTTTTATGGATATATAGGTGGTGGCAACTACAGATGTATGATGGACGATTTTGGTTTAGCTGGAGGATATAGGATGAGGTTCTTTGTAGCACCTCCTCTAGCAATTTTCATGTTTCCCATGCGACCTCCTATGTATGCATCTACTATTGCGAGCCATGGTCTTCCCAGTATTAATGGATTCTCATCAAGTCCACTTCTTGGGTTGATAATGAGGAAGTCAACAAGATATTCCCAGGATTCGACTGAAATTGCTATATCCTGTATTGTGCCGACTAGTTTAACCACTGATCGATCAACCAATTGTAACATAATTGGGGTAGGTTTGAAAGAGGTTAAACCCAAGGTGTTGCAAGTCTCGATGGTCAATATATTAATGGCTTCCCCCAAATAGTCTATTGTATTTGGAAACAAAGAACCCTCTATCTGAACTGCTACTACGAGATTCCCTGGGTCTGCATATTTGACCAGTTCTTGTCTTCCTAGAATGAGATCAGACAAGGCACCTACCACATGCACAGTTGATGATGAATTTTTAACTTCCCTGACAAGATTATTCCCACATAATTCTTTAATTGTCTTTGCATAAATTGGGATGTCTTGCAGAGCCTGCAGGAGTGGGATCTTAACATATAGATTCCTTAGTTCCCCTACGATGTCAAAGTTAGGATACACAACTGTTTTTTTTATCATCAGTCTTTCGGGGAATGGGGG
>JASDQU011404910.1:57239-75448 GCA_032191745.1 Picea mariana | reverse complement strand
CCATGGTCTTTTCCCCCAATCAATACCCACCACATCACTCAACCCTATGCTTCAGTTATTGTCACCTGCCATCTCACGCTCTAAATGACCCGTTGGCCATTTATTACTGGTTAACGTATCCGTTAACCAGTTGACCTGTCTCCCACACCCAACGGATATTCATTTGCTCAAAACTACCCTCACCCTTCATTCCCTCACCATTTACCCAGTCGTCGCACCAGAGAATTTTCCCCGTTTTCCTCTTCGTTACAGTCAGTCGCCCACATCTACAGTCGTCCCTGCTAACCTTTGTTTTATTTGCAGGTATTGTTACAGTGATGGTACCAAAGTCAAAGAGAACAAAAGGTGAGGAGAATCCTTTTCTCCCACCTCTTGTCAACCTCAACAGGATTCCTCTGGCCGACAAAGACTACTTAATCACAGACACAAGATGCGATTTCAACTTCGCAGACCTATAGTCATGGCTTAAAGAAGTCTTCCTAGACCAGAGTGACGAAATTAGGCTCTGGGAGTCCAACCTACCCTTGTATCTTTTCCCCCAGATTCACCACTTTCCAGAATTCGCCCTCAAGTTCCAATACCATTACATCCCTGAACAAAGAGCCATTGTGTCCTTGTATGAGGAAATTATTTTCCTCATTACACCAGAAACCATCGACCAAATGATGCAGATATCCCGAGCTGAATTTGCCACACCTTTTGACCTCGAAATCATCACAGAGCTCTACCAGAAGCTGTCGTATCCTCAAAGAGTTCAGATTTTTGAGCTTTTCCTTCCACAATCCGCTCAGCTCCCCACTACAAACCCCCCTTATCCTTGCTCCCTATTCTCAATAAAAGGAAACCAGGTCATCACGTCACTATGTGCCTTGCTTGGATATTTTTCAGATCAATGGGTAGACGAACCCATTTTGGGATTTCTGTCTATTTTCTCCACTGATGAGAAACCCACTACACAGTTCGACTACAACACATTCCTGGTGGACAACATTCATGAACAATTCATAAATTTCACCACATAAGGTATGTTCCAGTATTCTGCAATACTGGCATACCTGTTTGTTTTCTTCCAAGCGGACAAATTTTCTTTTTCTATGCAGAAGATGGACAAGGATGGTAGACCACAGGTAGTAATAGCATGGAATTCTTTGCTCAAACATAACTCCACAGAATTCAGTTTCAAGCAGTTCTACCACCCAGTGGTGAGTATGCTCAGCAGCAGACCCGAACCCAGAATTAATGAGGAAATTCAGAGGATTCTACATCTCTCGGACCTTACAAATATTGGTGATTGGTACCTGTACCAAAATCATACTGAGATCAGAGTCTATGGGTGCAAGATGGCCCCATATAAACTACCCAAGTACTTACCTATTAGAATTTTCTCCCTGGAATACATAAGGTAGATGATAAACTCAGACGACATACATTTTTTGTCTTTGAAGAAGAAGTAGCAGCTCAGAATCAAAGGGCAGATTGGGTATTTCATCTGCAACAGTCGAGGCACCGGGGAGGAAGCAGATAGACTGCTAAAGGAAATGAAGTTTTTTGTTAGTTTCACATGGCACTATGATCTGTGTGGGATAATTTCCGAGATGAGGATAAAAAATAAGAATATCCCGTATGTTCACATATCTAGGCCTGAGGTAGAAAACTTTTCCAACCAGAAATAATGGGAGCCAAATACTTTAGTTGAGACAGAACAACAGGACCTCTCAGTCACTGTCTCACAGACGAACACACCACAGGCCCCTAAGGAGAAAAGGCCTAGGCAGGATGTGTCACCTTTGGTCACTGAGGTATCATCTGAAGAATTTCGACTACATACCAAGAGGCCAAAATCTAGTTTGGTACTTGACACAGCTGGTGAAAAGGGAATGCAATCCACTTCCACATTGGAGGTTGATCGGTCGCTCCTTACTACAAGAAACAAGCAGATCATAACCTCAGTATTGCCAAAGAAGCCTACAGATACTCCACCAATCAACCAGCCAGGAAAAACAGGACCGAAGTTGAGTATCTTTGAGAAATATGATTTGATCAAGAAAAAGAATCAGACGCTGACCAACAACACATATGTTCAGTTCTGGAAGAAAACATCAACTGCACAACACAGACTGCTATCAACATTCAACGCTAAGAAGGGTAGAATGCACATCACATTTCTCCAAGCATAGGTGCCAGACCCAAAGGTAATCACCGATTACAAAAGGGCAACTTTCGAATTCCAGACTAAGGATGTGCATCCAGCTGATCAAATGGATCTGCACAGGCAAATTGGAGAAATGGTTTTCTCCACATTGGCACATGCTTCCACTACTGCCTCCAAGCTACAAGTATCTTTGAATAATGTCTAGACGCAGTTGAAGTTGGAAAAAATATCATCCTTTGCCAAGGATAACATGATTAAGACGTTGGAGGAGCTGGTCCTCAAGATCGGACATGATCCCTTGAATGTGAAAGCAGTCGAAGAGATGATCAAGAAGAAAAATTTCGACATAGCATCTCTGAGGAAACAATTGAAGCTGCCACCAATAGTAGACTCACAGGCAAAGGAAATGGCGGAGATGGAAGGATAAAAAGATGAGATGCTTAAGTTGATCATGGAGCAGAATGCACAATTGAAGGAAATGGAAGCTGAAATGGAGAAGATAGTGAAAGAGAAAGAGTATTCCAAACCCATGGAAGTCATTCCATTGAGTGTAGTTGGACTCTCAGGAGTGAGCACAATGTCCCTAGAAGAAATTCCATCGGCAAATCCACTGACGTCTTTGGAAAATACTGTTGAACTGGCTAAATCTATGGAAGAGATGAATCTGCAAGAAATAGAGATTAGCAGGCTCAAAAAGGAGATCGAGAACCTCCAGGAACTCAAATCTTCTTACCAAACCAACTACTCCAAGGAAAAGCAAGTGTCAGACTAGCTCAAACAAGAGTTACAACAGCTTCGGAAGCAAACAGTGGCAGGAAAAACACTGGTCAAAGTCAAAGAAAGTGTATGGATAGACATCACCAAGTCTATGAATGAAATATGGCCAATGATACAAATTATGCTTGAGAAAAATGAATTGTTACAAAGAAGTAAACAAGCTATCGAGAAGATTAGAGAAGAACTGGGAGAGATGCCCACAGAGGCCACTGAAATCATCAAATTCCTGAATTCTAAAACTAGAGAGGAGCTGGAAGATCTGAGAATTGAAGATAGAACGGAGACCATCCTTGAGGTCAAGAGAGTCCTGACCAAGAGAGAACTGATGCTATAGTTAGAAGAAAAGGTTCAGGCTATGGACCTAGGGGTGCAAAGGTTTTTCAGCAAGATTGAGGCTCTATAGAAGAAGGGTCTTCCTGGTTTGAGGGTGATAAATGACAAATTGATGACACTCCCCGATTACAAAAAGAGACTAGCCGATGTGGCTAAGGATAGTTTGAAATTTTCAGGAATACAAGGCAGTATCACTGGAAAAGCATTCCTAGATACTCTACAGTTGGACATCAACATACAACATGAGATCCGGTACATCTTCATCATCAAGCCAACTTTTGCTAAGTACACAGAGATGGATGAAGTTTATCGAAGGTTACTCAAAGTCGTCGTTCCCAGTCATCTTTGATGGGAAGAGATTTGCAGTCTGATTGAGTAGTCGATGAGCTGTCCAAGCCCAGCTAGCTATCCAGTCAGAGGAGGTCGTGCAGAGGCCTCACCAACGGTTCACCCCGAAAACAACATGAAGCTTCGACACATCATCAAACAGTTTCCTAGATTTTTGTAGTTTGTTAAGTTAGTTAAGATAAAAATAGATTTACCACGTCCTAATCTTTAATGATAGGATCATTTGTAATTTTTGTTATAAATACTTCACTTTTCGAAGTATTGAGGGTTGATCTTTGCGCCCTGCAAGCTACCAGACTGTAATATTTTTCAAGAGATCTTCCATTAATACAAAGAGGCATTTCCACAGGATTCTTGTGTGTACTCATTGGTGATGTTTTCCTTTCTAAGTTAAATGTTATTCTCACTTAGTTATTGCATTGTTTTCTAAATCTAATCTTTGAAAGTAACGAACGTTGCAGGATTTATCTTTGTATACCCTGTTTCTGACTTTAAAAGATTTAGTGTTTCATCTTCTGATTTTACGATCAAGAAATTCTTAACTGCTTCTTTGTTGTAATCGACATTCTCACCTTTTCTGCTATTCCTCATTTTTGTTGCTAAAAGAATCCAATGATTGCATTATCTCACCCTGTGAAAGGTTTCTTCGTTTTCTGGTTTAGATTTTATTTCATAATACAGACCCCATAGCCCAATGGATGTGTAAATCTCTCTCAGCCAACCCAACGAAAACGACAACAAACAAAACAAACATATTTTATTTACCTAGCCTAATATTTAAAATTTGAAACATACCTAAATCATACAGAGAGATCCCTCTCTGAAGCTGGTAGGGCTAGATCCCAGCTTCGAAGTGGTTGGATAAAGTTACCTCCCGTAGATTTCTTCTTTTTTGACAACCTCTAGGAATTTTATAGAGAATTAACATAGTGGCGACCATACTGGGGAACGAATTTTTCAACCCCACATTTTCTTTTCTTAAAAGAAAGCTCTGTTTCTAAACAAATCATAAATCTGAAAAAGCAATAATGTTTAGAGGTTGTTAAATCTTGTAAGTATTATTTTTCGGATTCATAAAACTAAAAAAATATATATATATAAATCAAAAAGAAATCTGGCTCCCAAAAGAGTTTATACTCAATCTCACCCAGACCCAGAACCTGCAATAGCAACTGATAATCCAGAACAGTTGCTCAGGAAAAATACCATTGCAGAAGGTTCAGTAAGTCATAGCCCCCTTCATAGGTCCCCTTCTCTCCCAGAGGAGATTGCTGCCCTTCAGGATCTTGACTTTGACATCCTTTTGAACAAATCCTGTTTAGAAGGAAATCTGATAGCTTTGTGGCTGAAACAGTCCTAGACCCAACCGTCTTGCAACCCTGGACCCCTGAAGTTCTATCTCCCACTTCTAAACCTCAAACCACTCACTCTGTGCCATCTAGCCCTTTCTCATCCTCGTCTTCTATCACCACCCTACCTATCATCTAGGTTGTCGTCCCTCTTCATGCTATTCCTCAGGATTATCAAATGAGACTTCCACAGTTCGATGGAACAGGACCCTTGAGTGAACAACAACACGTTGATAAAATGAATGATTATTTTGATTTGCAGGAAGTAGATGAGGCTGACATTCAAATGAGATTGTTTGCGTAAAGTTTTGACGGGTGATGTTAAGAAATGGTATAAAGGTTTACGTGTTGCCTTAGTGCTCAACCTTACAACATTTCAAAGAAGTTTTCTAGACAAATTGGAGGTAAAGAAAAATCCTCTCCAAATCTTGTCAGAATACGAAAACATCAGAAGAAATCAAGGAGAGATCGTTCAAGATTATTGTATTCACTTCAATAATCTGTACAATGCCATCCCAGCTGATATTAAGCCTCCACAAGGTTTAGCATTGATAAAATTCCCTGATGGTTTTGACGCTGATATGTCATATCAATTAAGGGAAAGAAACTCCACCACCCTGGAAGACATGCAGAAAAGTGCAATAAGCATGGAGGCTAACCTGTTGGCTAAAAGGGCACGACAAAGGACAGAGAGGAGAGTCACAATCAAAGAGGAACCTTCCACATCAACTTCTGATTCCAAATTGGATTCCTTAGGCATAGAAATGGAAAGAATGATGGATAGACTTACTGTATCCAAAAGAAACCCTCCTAGAGAAAACCCACTAGCTCCTCAAATTCGGAATCCTAACTTCAGAAGAAACCCTCCTCAAATCAGGCAGAGAGATCCTAGGGATCAAAGGGAACAGAGGGGTCGAGATCAACAGATCAGACCACCCCTACAGGAAAATTATGTCAATGAAGGAGAAGAAGCAATTGAATAACTGGAGGATACTCACATAAAACTCATGGGCATTCACGATAACGAAGTTATTTTCCTTACCCAGGAAGAGCAAGAACTTTTTCTTCTCTCTCAAACAAAGGTAAGTGAAGAAGTTGAAGATACCGAACAACAAGCATTTGAAAATGCTATTTTGGAGGTACACCGGTAGTACAATATGTGAAGTAAAAAGACAGATGGAAGTTCTACAAAAAAGGTGACCGAAACGAAGAAGATAGTCAAAACCGAAAGAGCCCCTGAGCCTTCAACCGAGAAGAGCCCTGAGAAAGGTAATGCTGAAGTTCCAGCAAAAAGAAACCTTACTATTCTGAAAAGATCTTCATAGAATAAGGTTTCATCAACTAACCCACCAAATACTTCTGGCCAGAAGATTTTGGTGGACAAATCAAAATTGTTGAGCCAAAGCAGAGCACCTACACCTTTCAGCCTCAAAGGGGAATTAGCCAAAGTAAAAATTCCCATCCCCCTTTCCGAGTTGATGAGCAAAGACGCTTACCATTCATAGGTGATTAAAGAATTGAGTATTGAACCTGATATAGGCATGAAGGCCTTAACCATTAGATCAACGAATCATTCAGATACTGTAAATCTTACAGATGATCAACCCGAACTCTTGTTTGGCCCTGAAGTTGATGGTCAAACCGACAATGGCACTGTTGCTCCTTTTTAAATCAGTCGTAATATACACGACCTAATTCTGCATAATGCTATGTTAGATTCAGGTGCTTCCCATAACCTGATGCCTAAAGCAGTGATGGAAAAGTTGGGACTCGAGGTCACCAGACCTTACAAGGATTTACACTCTTTTGACTCCAGCAAAGTCAGATGTATTGGTTTGATCAAAGACTTATGTATCAATCTAGTTCAGATTCCAACAAAAAGCATGGTTATGGACGTTGTGGTCACAAACATTCCCCCGAAATATGGTATGTTGTTGTCCAGGTCTTGGGGTGCCAAGTTGAAAGTCACTTTGCAGTTGGATATGTCGTATGCCACCATCCCGGTATTCGGGCAACAGAGGAGACTGTACAGAGAGACGCTGATGAAATATATGGTCAGCAGCCAAGAAAAGCCACATAACTATCCCCTGTACTCTGCACACTCTGACCTAGATTCCTTTATCCTATATAACGACGACAATACAGGAGAACAAATCACTCAGCTAGAAGAAGGTACGTCTGGTCTAAACGAAGGCCAAGAGATCACCGAGGCAGACAGAAAGAAAAATGTGATAAGTGAAGAATTGCTAGTAGAATTTTGGAGCATGGACTTCGATGGAGTTGTAAGCAAAGAAGAAGCTAGAGTAGGAGTTTGGTTGCACAATCATAGATCCAGGTATTCAGAAAATCATTCTTACAAATTAAATTTTCAATGCACTAACAATATTTTCGAGTATGAAGCCTTGATGCTTGGTCTGAAACTTCTAAAAAAAGTTGGTGCCAAACAAGTTATGGTAAGAGGTGATTCCAAATTAATTATCAAACAAATTAAAGGTGAGTATGCAGCAAAACATCCCTGTCTTAGAGCTTATAGGAATGCTGTTGTGGATGCCCTTAAATTTTTCACTGAAGTTGATTTGCAGGTGATGCCTAGGGGACATAATATTTTAGTAGATGGATTAGCTACATCAACAACCACATGCAAGATACCTTTTCATTCCACTCGCCCATACACGGTGGAGGTGAAGTGCAGACCAACTGTTCCAGACAACATCAGATACTGGCAGGTATTTGGTAATGATGATCAAATTGAATATTTTCTACAATGTAAAAATGATTTCGAGTGTACAAACATAGACTTAGAAAATGAAGATGAAAATGTAAAAAGACATGATTTTGGAAACGATAGTGTAAATAAGATAGATTCAGGAGAGTTAGGTGAGGATGAGATAGAAGTTGATGTTTTGCATTTAAAAAGTAATGTTTTACATAGGGGTTTAGTTCCTTTATAAGACCTATTTGATTTTAATGATGTAGCTAAAAAACTGAAAATCGAAGCCAGTGGTCAAGAAGTAGAAGATTGTAATATAAGGACAGAAGAGAAACCCAAGATGGTAAAAATTTCCAAATCATTAACCCCTGAGTAGAAACTCAAATACATCAAGATTTTCAAGGAATATTCAGACATATTTTCTTGGGGTTATGAGGACTTGAAAGCTTATGACACCAGCATCATACAACATAGGATTCCAATAAAAGAAGATCAAAAACCTTTGAGACAGAAACTTAGGAGAATCAATCCCAAGTTACTTCCTCTGATAGAAAAAGAAATAAAAAAAATGTACAATGCTAAAATCATAGTTCCGTTATGATTTTCCAAATGGGTTTCAAATTTGGTCCCAACCTGAAAGAAATCCGGAGAAATCAGGCTTTGCATCGATTTCTGAAATCTGAATAAGATCTCTCTGAAGGAAAACTACCCATTGCCAAAAATGGACCACTTATTACAAAAGGTAGTCGGATCCAGTCAAATCTCTTTACTGGATGGGTTCTCATGTTATAATCAGGTCCTCGTTCACCCAGATGACCAAGAGAAAACAACTTTCACAACACCATGGGGTACTTTCATGTATGTGAAGATGCCTTTCGGGTTGATGAACGCTGGGGCCACTTTCCAGAGAGCGATGGACATCGATTTCGTGGAAGAACTCAACAAATTTATCGTTGTTTATCTGGACGATGTAACTGTGTTTTCCCAATCCGTTGATGATCACTTAAGACATCTCAGACGAGTATTTGAGAAATGCAGGAAATTTGGGGATTCTTTGAATCCTAAGAAGAGCCTTTTCGGATTAGAGGAAGGTAAACTGCTAGGGCACATAATCTCTAAGGAAGGAATTAAGATAGACCCCAGTAGAATCGAGGCCATTCAAAAATTAGAACACCCAAGAAATATCAAAGAGTTACAGTCTTTCATTGGAAAAATAAACTTTCTGCGAAGATTCATACCCAACCTGGCCGAGCTTCTCAGGAACATCACAAACATGTTAAAAAGGGACACAAAAATAAAATGGGACACAGATTCCAAGCAGTCTTTTGAACAAGTCAAACACACACTCACATAGGCTCTAGTCTTGATCAGTCCTAACTTCACCAAAGATTTTTATCTTTTTTCTTTTACCTATGAACATACCATTGCAGCAGTATTACTACAGAAAAACAACGAAGGGTATGAATAGCCCATAGCCTTTTTCAGTAAAGCTTTAAGAGATTTTGCTTTTAATTATAAAATAATGGAGAAACAAGCTTTTTCCTTGGTGAAAGCCATAAAAGATTTTAGAGTATATATTCTCCATTCCCACACCATTGCATATGTTCCGAATGCGGTAGTAAAAGACATTTTAACCCAGGACAATCCGGATGGCTGAAGAGGAAAATGGATTGCTATCATTCTAGAGTATGACATAGAGATTAAGCCTACTAAACTGATTAAAGGTCAAGTTCTAGAAAAGTTAATGGCTGAATCAAATTTCCATGCTCTTGACATTAATTTCTTAGCTGCTATAGATGAACAGGGTGAGCATGCGACTCCAAGCATGAAAGAGGTATTTATGAACTCTCCATGGTATACAGACTTGATATCTGTTTTTCATAATTTACAAGCTCCCCCTGGTTTGAACAAAACTAAAGCTAGGTTTTTGAAATTGAAAGCATTAAAATTTTGCATTCTAGAAGGCAATCTGTATTGGAAAGATCCTGGAGGTATTTTGTTAAATTGTCTATTGAAGGATGAAGCTGACAAAGTATTGCAGGATTTTCATGCAGGAGACTATGGTGGTCATCTGAGCTGGAAGACCACAGCCAATAAAATCCTCAGAGCTGGATTCTATTGGCCAACTCTATTCACTGATGTGCATCATAAAGTGACTTCGTGTCATAAATGTCAATTGTTCGAAGGCAAAAGGAAAATTCTTCCTCTTCCCCTGAAACCAATCTCCGTTGAAGCCCCTTTCCAGCATTGGGGATTAGACTTCATCGGGGAAATACCTCCTCCCTCTTCGGGCCAACACAGGTGGATTCTTACTGCCATAGATTATTTTACATAATGGATCGAGGTAGTACCAAGCAGGCAAGCCACTGATTCTTTCATTATTAAATTTCTTGAAAATAATATCTTGTCCCGTTTCGGATGTCCTAGAAAGATTATAATTGACAACGCAATTGATTTTCGATCTAAGAAAGTCATAGATTTCTGCAACCAGTATCATATTGGTTTGGGACATTACCCTCAGGGAAATGGGCTGGTGGAATCATCAAATAAAACCATGGTAAACATTATCAAGAAAACTTTGCAAGAAAACAAAAAGTCATGGCATAACAAGTTGGTTTTCACACTATGGGCCGACAGAATGAACACCAAAAAGTCAATCGATATGTCACCATATCAGCTGGTCTATGGCACATAAGCAATTTTTCCCACTTCCTTAGGAGTTCCTGTCATGAAATTGCTGCAAGACATGCAAGCCGAGCCGAATGACTCCCAAAGAAGGATAAAACAGATGATCCATTTGCAGCAGTCCAGGGAAGAAGTATACAACAAGACTCAGGTAGTCCAAGAAAGCATTAAGAATATCTTTGACAAAAGAACCAAAGAAGATGATTTCGAGCTAGGTGACTTGGTGCTGAGATGGGATTCCCGAAATGAATACAAGGGAAAGAATGGAAAATTCGACAGTCTATGGAAGTGACCATACATGATTCAAGCATTCAGAGGAAATAACGCCTTCTTGCTCAACAACATTGATGGGATAGATCTACCAGGAGGACCTGTAAATGGCAAAATGTTGAAGCATTATTCACCGCCTCAGTAGAGACCTGAAGTCACACTTTCCTTTGTACAAACCATTTTCAGTTTTCTTGCAAGTTTCTGAGTGAATAACTTTGATCACATGGTTGAAGCCTGGAGAGAAGGCCCTAAGCCACTGAACATTGTCTTCCAATTTTCAAAATAAAACCAATCAAGCAACAAAGGTGACTATGGAGAAAGTTTCAGAACATCAGGAATCAAGATTATTGGCACTTCACAAGGAGAGTACCATCCCCAGGTGGAGCCGCTGTTATAACCCTATAATTTATAGGATCAACTGGTGACTGAAATGTTATCTCTTTAGTGTTTTTGTTTGTCAAATGATTTTTCATTCTGCAAATAATTTGAGGAAAAAGAAAAGAAAAAGAAAAGAAAAAAGAAAAAGAAAAGAAAAGAAAGAAAAAGAATAAAAGAGGGCATAAAAGAAATTCAATAGAGCCCCATGCAATAACGATCACTTGGTCCATACCTATCAAGCATGGCCAAGTTCTTTTCAATTGGTGTTGATAGGAGTAGTGAATAGGTTTGGCTAAACTGTTTAATCTTAGCAATTCATCGAGTAGTTCTACCACCCAGTGGTGAGTATGCTCAGTGGCAGACCCGAACCTAGAATTAATGAGGAAATTTAGAGGATTCTACATCTCTCGGACCTTACAAATACTGATGATTGGTACTTGTACCAAAATCATATTGAGATCAGAGTCTATGGGTGCGAGTTGGCCCCATATGAACTACCCAAGTACTTACCTGTTAGAATTTTCTCCCTGGAATACATAAGGTAGATGATAAACTCAGACGACATAAATTTTGTGTCTTTGAAGAAGAAGCAACAACTCAAAATCAAAGGGCAGATTGGGTCTTTCATCTACAACAGTTGAGGCGCTGGGGAGGAAGCAGATAGACTGCTAAAGGAAATGAAGTTTTTTATTAGTTTCACGTGGCACTATGATCCGTGCGGGATAATTTCCGAGATGAGGATAAAATATAAGAATATACCGTATGTTCACATATCTAGGCTTGAGGTAGAAAAAATTGCCAACCAAACAGAATGGGAGAAAAATACTCTGGTTGAGACAGAACAACAGGACCTCTCGGTCACTGTCTCCTAGACGAACACACCACAACCCCCCAAGGAGAAAAGGCCTAGGTAGTATGTGTCACCTCTGGTCACTGAAGTATCATCTGAAGAATTTTGACTACATACCAAGAGGCCAAAAGCTAGTCCGGTACCCGACACGGCTGGTGAAAAGGGAATGCAATCAATTTTCACATTGGAGGTTGATCGGTTGCTCCTTAGTACAAGAAACAAGTATATCATAACCTCAGTATTGCCAAAGAAGCCTACAGATAATCCACCAGTCGACCAACCAAGAAAAACAGGACCAAAGCTGAGTATCTTTGAGAAATACGATTTGATCAAGAAAAATAATCAGACGCTGACTAGCAACACATATGCTCAGTTCTGGAAGAAAACATCGAATGCACAACACAGACTGCTATCAAAATTTGAAATTGAGAAGGGTAGAATGCACATGGCATTTCTCCAAGCACAGGTGTTAGACCCAAAGGTAATCACCGATTACAAAAGGGAAACTTTCGAATTCCAGACTAAGGATGTGCATCTAGCTGATCAAATGGATCTACACAGGAAAAATGGAGAAATGGTTTTCTCCACATTGGCACATGCTTCCACTACTGCCTCCAAGCTACAAGTATCTCTGAAGAATGTCCAGACGCAATTGAAGTTGGAAAAAATATCATCCTTTGCCAAGGATAACAGGATTAAGACGTTGGAGGAGTTGGTCCTCAAGATCGTATATGATCCCTCGAATGTGAAAGTAGTTGAGGAGATGATCAAGAAGAAAAATGCCGACATAGCATCTCTAAGGAAACAATTGAAGCTGCCACCAATAGTAGACTCACAAGCAAAGGAAATGGCAGAGATAGAAGGAGAAAAAGATGAGATGCTTAAGTTGATCATGGAGTAGAATGCACAATTGAAGGAAATGGAAGCTGAAATGGAGAAGCTAGTGAAAGAGAAAGAGCAGTCAAAACCCATGGAAGTCATTCCATTGAGTGCAGTTCCACTCTCAGGAGTGAGCACAACATCCATAGCAGAAATTCCATCGGCAAATCCACTGACGTCTCTGGAAAAGACTATTGAACTGGATAAATCTATGGAAGAGATGAATCTGCAAGAAACAAAGATCAACAGGCTCAAAAAGGAGATCGAGAACCTCCAGGAACTCAAATATTCTTACCAAACCAACCACTCCAAGGAAAAACAAGTGTCATACCAGCTCAAACAAGAGTTACAATAGCTTCGGAAGCAAACAGTGGCAGGCAAAACACTAGCCGAAGTCAAAGAAAGTGTATGGATAGACATCACCAAGTCTATGAATGAAATATGGCCAATGATACAAATTATGTTTGAGAAAAATGAATTGGTACAAAGAAGTAAACAAGCCATCAAGAAGCTTAGATCAGAACTGGGAGAGATGCCCACAGAGGCTACTGAAATCATCAAATTCCTGAATTCTAAAACCAGAGAGGAGTTGGAAGATTTGAGAATTGAAGATAGAACGAAGACCATCCTTGAGGTCAAGAGAGTCCTGACCAAGAGAGGACCGATGCTATAGTTAGAAGAAAAGGTTCAAGCTATGGACCTAGGGGTGCAAAGGTTTTTCAGCAAGATCGAGGCTCTATAGAAGAAGGGTTTTCCTAGTTTGAGGGTGATAAATGATAAATTGATGATGCTCCCCGATTACAAAAAGAGACTAGCCAATGTGGCTAAGGATAGTTTGAAATTTTTAGGAATACAAGGTAGTATCACTGGCAAAGCATTCCTAGATGCTCTACAGTTGGACATTAGCATATAGCATGAGATATGGTACATTTTCATCATCAAGCCAACTTTTGCTAAGTAGACAGAGATGGATGAAGTTTACTGAAGGTTACTCAAAGTCATCGTTCCCAATCATCTTCAATGGGAAGAGCTTTGTAGTCTGATCGAGTAGTCGATGAGCTGTCCAAGCCCAGTCAACTATCCAGTCAGACGAGGTCATGCAGAGGCCTCACCAATGGTTCACCCCGAAAACAACATGAAGCTTCGACACATCATCAAACAGTTTCCTAGATTTTTGTAGTTTGTTAAGTTAGTTAAGCTAAAAATAGATTTACCACGTCATGATCTTTAATGACAAGATCATTTGTAATTTTTGTTATAAATACTTCACTTTTCGAAGTATTGAGGGTTGATCTTTACACCCTACAAGCTACCAGACTGTAATATTTTTCAAGAGATCTTCCATTAATACAAAGAGGCATTTCCACAGGATTCTTGTGTGTACTCATTGGTGATGTTTTCCTTTCTAAGTTAAATGTTATTCTCGCTTAGTTATCACACTATTTTCTAAATCTAATCTTTGAAAGTAACGAACGTTGCAGGATTTATCTTTGTATACCCTGTTTCTGACATTAAAAGATTTAGTGTTTCATTTTCTGATTTTACAATAAAGAAATTCTTAACTGCTTCTTTGTTGTAATCGACATTCTTGCCTTTTCTACTATTCCTCATTTTCGCTGCTAAAAGAATCCAACAATTGCATTATCTCACACTGTGAAAGGTTTCTTCATTTTCTAGTTTAGATTTTATTTCATAATACGGACCCCATAGCCCAATGGATTTGTAAATATCTCTCATCCAACCCAATGAAAATGACAACAAACAAAACAAACATATTTTATTTACCTAGCTTAATATTTAAAATTTGAAACATACCTAAATCATACAGAGAGATCCCTCTCTGAAGTTGGTAGGGCTAGATCCTAGCTTCTAAGTGGTTGGATAAAGTTACCTCCCATAGATTTCTTCTTTTCTGACAACCTCTAGGAAATTTATAGAGCGTTAACAGAACCAGTCAGGGGAAAAAGCTATTTTTGGGAAGAGAAACGTGAAGGGAAGAAAGGATAGCTGGAAGGAAAAGTAGCACGTGCGAGGGAAGCATGTGAGGACTGCATGCAAGGAAGACCTAATGATGTTAGGGTTAGGATTTTTTCAATGTATTGTAATGGATGATGAGCCAATAATATAAATGAGTAGTACTTAGGAGGTCTAGGAGGAAAGAGGATAGAAAAGAGAGAGAGCGAAGGAAAGAGGGAGAGTCCAAAAGTTGTAAGGTTGGTAAGAACTGTACTATTCTGTAAACTAGTGAGATAGAGAGGCAATAAGCGACTCGATCCCAAGGGTTAGTTCACAGTCTGAGGATCATGGTGTGATCTAGTCAGCCTCGAAGGGATCAGGAAGCCTGTTGAGAGTGTAATATCCAAGACTATAAACACGTGTGTCGTGACATATTACTGAAACATAATAAATAGCTTGAGAGCCAGATATTTGTGGACATAGCCCAGGAGGGGGTGAACCATGGTAACACTTATGTTATGTTATTGAGTGTATGCATCTCTATTGTTGTTAAGTATTGAATGTTAGATGAATGAATCAAGGAACTATTTAGATATGATATTCCACATGCATGAATAAAATGACTACTTTAATCAGATGTTAGACTGAATAAATTAAGATCACAAGGTATTGTTATTGGATAAATCAGTTAATGCAGACATAAACTAATCTCCCTAGATCCACTTGGATCTAGAACAAAATAAGACAGGACATGATGCTTTCCTTAAACTGCTACCATTGAATTTACTACCAAAGAAGGAATAGATGACATACTTTAAGATATCACTTCCTTATATCTCTGTTGTCCTTGCTTCGCTCCAGTGCTCTTGTGAGATCAGATTTGCAATCACACAAACCAACCAAAGTGAAAGAAACAATTGTAGATTAAATGGAAACCTAAACATGTGATCAAGGATTCATGTAATAAAACGTTAATGATTTTATGGGAAAGAAACATGTCACCGTATCATATTAAGTAAAAGTGGAAGATACAACCAAATTTCCTTGATGTTGCAAGTTCCATTTCGGTGGTCCTTTTTTCCAACAAACACATACACTTTCTCTGAATTTGTATGAAGATGGTCCACAAACACTTGATGGAAAAATGGAGGCCTCAAGCATTAGTTGTAACAGGATCCTTCACACAACCTTCAACCTATTCTTTTAGCAATTCTTTTCTCAATCTTGCTTAACCTTTTCCATGAGAAAACCATCATTATATAGGAGAAGGTGAAGTCGTTACAAGGATGAGGATGACCCCACCAAATCAGAGAAGCCAGTAAGACCACAACCATATGGGCGCGACCTCACATTCTAGAAGATTATCCTTCTAGAAACTTCTTCCTTTCCTTAGCTTCAAACACTGCTGCACTCTGCCTATATAGAAGCGTACGAAAATCCTGTGAGCCAGGAATAGAGAAGCCCACAGAAATCAAGGATTTCCGCATTGTGTACCACTGTCATCCTACGACTTTATTCTAAAAATATGCCTTGTAGGGGAAGAACTTAGTCATTTTCCTCATGTAAAAGATTGTTTTGAGAGCATGAACACATGCTTGTAGAGTCATCATCAGAGTGACCAAAATAATGTGAAACTAAATTCCCCCGAAAGTATGAGGCTAGAACTTGTGACAACCAAAATAGTTTGTAAAATGCATGTGTGTGTCAGGAAAAAGGAGCGCACCAATCGGGAACCTGAAAACAATCAAGAATCTGCATAAAATAATACCATTTATGAGGTAGGCATTCCCATGCTCAAAATACAAGTGATTTAAGTCATGGCCACCAATTATACACCGTGGATCCATGTCGTCAAGATTCTACCATAGCCACCATAAATACACTGTGGCTCTATGTATTAGAAAGATTAAATTCAGACACATCAACTAGACATACAAATTGGATTTGTGTGTCAAATACAAATCATAAATACTCAATCGCAACCTGGACCAAAATGACGAGATCTAGAGTCTTCAACCCCATCGTCCGTAAGTATGAATCTAACCATGCGATTACAGGTGTTGAAGTCGAACATGGTAGAAACCACTTGATTACTGGTCATTGATGAAAACCGTTAACAAGTGTGAGGGAAATCACCATTGATTTCAATGAATCCCAAGGTACCTTAGTACAATCCAATGAATCTAAATAAATGATATGAAGTCGACCACTCGATGAAATATCTCGATCAAGGGCCAATGATGTGAATACATTATCGAAAACGAAGAAACCTGCCATTGAGGCATGCAGGCTCTAAGGTACTAAATGATTTCTAAGTCTTTTTCCCGTATGATGAGTTGAAGTTGACAGGAAAAGACTCATCACAGGAGGGCCTTGATGTATCCCCCATCAGTGACATGAAATAAGTAACAGATTTAGGGTAGATCAAAGTATGAAAATGATTTGAAAYTGACACAGGGAAGGCTGACATAGTAAGAATTAACAATTGCAGATGGCCAACTTGATAGAGGGTTTGTTTAGACTTCTCTTGAACATATGAACAAAATGACAATGGGCTTGRCAGAATTGACTCAGAAAYGACCCAAGATATGGACTTACAGAGGGCMAAATGAGAGACAAATGGATTTCCCAACCCAGATTCAAATGATGAAGGGGGGTGTCATGTTCAAGAGAGACTAGTACTACCACTAACATAGATACAGAGTCACATTTCTTTCCTAAATTTCCCCCCACCATTTCTGGCGAGTACCTCTTTATTTTTATGCAAGCTTGAGGAGGATAACAGATTCTTTTTGATATAAGCTCATCCTTCGGATGAGTCCGTCAGAGTATGTTTAACGAACCCTAAGAAGGAGTGGTTCGGTCCCATGTGGGTCCTTCAATGTTTGTTTAACGAGTCCAAAGATAGAAAACTCGGGTGTTTTTCATATTTATAAAGTCTGAAAAACACATTAAAGAGAACTCTCTCAGTTCCTTTTTTGTAAATTAATTCGACGAGACCGAAAAAGTGATAAACTATCACCCATTGAATGTTTTCTTCAAATACTTTTACGAGCGTGAAAAGAACAAGGTCACTCGACAATCTTTTCATTTTTATGGAGTGTGAAAAGAGCTTAAAGGATAATCCAAAGGTTTTTCTTTTCGTGTTCCCATAACGAGTACAAAAAAATGACAAAAGTATACCTGGTTGCATTCTCATCAATTTTCGAGCACGAGAACGAACAAAGACTAGGCTCAAGGTTTTTCTTAAAAACCATAAAAAGTACTGATGTATGTAACAAAAAAAAAAGTGAATCAAGAAAAATCATCCACACAGGATTGTTCAGGGCCTTATTCTTCACATTTGTGAGAAAAAATAGACTCACATGACCATTAGACCATTAGGTTATGATAAAATGCATTAAAATAATATAAAATATTATAAGAAAAAGAAAAAAATGAAATAAAAAGGGGGTGAGACCTCTTATTTATATTTAATTTGCATTTCATTCAAAACTTGTGTATAAACCTTGTTTTTACCTC
>JASDQU011404910.1:38135-52066 GCA_032191745.1 Picea mariana | reverse complement strand
TAAGTATATGGCTTCAGGATTCATGAGGCTCCGAATCAAATAATAAATGACACGTTCCTCATGTAAATTGTCTTCTTGGACTAGAACCATGGCAATGGTAGAGTCCGAAGAAATGAGATAAAGGAAATAATCTTGACTATAATCGGGTGGGAAAAGTAGTGGGGTACGGGTTAAAGTCAATTTCAAAGATTTGAAAGCTTTGTTGGCAGTGGTATCGCATACGAACTCAGAACCTTTCTTTAGCATTCGAGTAAATCTGAGTGTTAACTAAACGTAGTTTGGGATGAAACGACATAAAAATTTTTCCTTCCCGTGCAAACTTTGAAGCTAGAAAAGTGAGGAAGGAGGAGGGAGATTGAGGATCACCTCGACCTTCAAAGGATCTACCTTGATCCCTTGATGTGAAACAACAAATCCCATAATTCGGCCGAAATCCACACAGAAGACACATTTGTGTGGGTTTAAGCATATACGATAGAACCAACAACAAAGGAAAATGGCTTGGAGGTGTACCAGATGGTCACTACGATGCATGGAATGTGCTGGTAGGTCATCTAGGTATGGTTGTACAATGTTCTTGATATCATGAAAAGCATAAGACATGGCACACTGAAAAGTTGCACCGACGTTCTTTAAACCGAAGGGTATTTTCCAGCAGGCAAAGGTGCCCCAAGGAAAAATAAAAGTAGTTTTGTGTTGATCCGCGGGAAGGATGTTAATTTGATTATATCCAGAGAAACCGTCCATCAAAGAGAATATTTCACTCCTGGCGCAATCATCGACGATCTAGTCAATGAAGGGGGTAGGAAAGTTGTCCTTAGGACAAGCTTTGTTAATATCCCTATAATCAATGCAGACACAGATCGTACCTTGTTTCTTGTTAACTGGAACTAGATTGGATACCCAATCAGTTAAATCCATGGGATAAATAAAGCCATCTTTAAGAAGTTTTTCAACCTCAAGATTGATAGCAGCTGCTTTCTGAGGGTGGACTGGGTGAAGTCTCTGTTGAATGGGTTTAATGCCCGGGTACATCTTAATTTCATGTACAACAATATCGGGGTCAATACCCAACATCTCTTCATAGCTCCATGCGAAGATATCACAAAACTCTTGAAAAAGGAACTTATATGTGACAACCTCATCGGTGGAACATGAAGCTCCGATGTGAACATTTTCGACAACACCAAGTTTAATGGATATGTTGAGGGGGATGGTGGGTGATATATTACTCAAGTTCCCTTCATATAACACATCGTGTGTATACTCAAGAACATAAGAGACGAAAACAACGATCGATGGAATCGAGATCCGTTGGTAACTCTCTAAGGTGTACTGCTCCAGGAAGAGGATGGAACGATGATGCCCATCATCCTATGGGGTGTATTCCATGGACATAAATGTCATGATCATCTTGTCTGTAGGAAAAATAACGTGTAATGGATCAGGAGATGAATCACCAAGAGAGGGAGTAGAAGGGTTCGCCGATTGAATGGCTTGATAAGCAGATTCAACTAGACTTAAAGGCATCTGGTCACCATAGCGAAGATAATCACCAAGTGTGGGTACTATCCATGGGCTAGAAGATGCGGGGGTTTCACGAACGGAGGTGGAAATCATGTTGATCGAGGAAACCAAAGGAGGTGGAAAATCGTGTGGTGGGATCGGGAATGTACCCATCAAAGTTGAATCTTTTAGTATAACCACACCGACATTCACATACCCAGGGGGTGTCTTTGAAATGAAGGGTACGTTTCTAGTATGAGCATCAGAGTTAAAAAAGGCCAGTTGGTCTACCATAACAACTTTTCCCTGGTGTGGAAAACGTACTACACAGAAAAGAGTAGATACAACTACACACATGGAATCAATTCAGCTACCACCAAGTAAGAGGTTTTAATCAAGAGGTGCATCAAAGACCTAAACTTCAACATTGACCAATTTTCCTTGTAACGTAATAGGCAACGAGGGGAGTACACCATAGGGTTTAAAACCAGATCCATTGAAGGCTTTGAGCATGTTGTGTGATTCAGTTAAGGGAGGAGAGCCAATGGCTTTCCAACAAGCAACAACCATTACTCATGTCGAGGCACCCTCGTCAATAACAATTCTACAAATGTTCTTGTCTGCGACAACAACTTGTATCTGAAATGCGATTTGAGGGGGTAGCCTTGGAATGTGATCTTCCAGGTCAAAAATTATCAAATTCGTATCTGTAGGGTCAATTCCACCAATATCTTTTAATAGTGCCTTTTGTTGAGTGGGACAACTTTGAAGGACTTCGAGAGCTGACATCGAGAAAGGTTCTTGTGCTAGATCTTCTACAATACTGTAGTTCTGAGCAACACGTGAATGAGGATTGAAGGTAGAATGTTGAACAACACCCTTTGGGGGAGGGTGAAGAACTATATCGAGACTCGGTCATTCAAGATGAAGAGGACTGTTGGGGGGTGAATTTGAGGGAGATTGTTGAACCAACAGAGGTGGTATATCATCAACTTTCTCCTTTGAGGAAGAGTAATCTTTGGCCCGAGTGGTAAGTAGTGGAGGGACAGGGTTGGTCATGAATGACCAATTGGGCCTGTTGTTGGGAAGGGAAGGGTTGGGACAAAACAATAGGTGTGGGAGATTTCATGGTCCCTTGAAGGAACTTAGTAACCTCGGCCTGTCTTGGACAATCTTTTGTGTAGTGATCATCACCACAAATAAGGCAAGGGTATCAGGGTTTGTGCTTATCCTTNAGGGTTGGTCATGAATGACCAATTGGGCCTGTTGTTGGGAAGGGAAGGGTTGGGACAAAACAATAGGTGTGGGAGATTTCATGGTCCCTTGAAGGAACTTAGTAACCTCGGCCTGTCTTGGACAATCTTTTGTGTAGTGATCATCACCACAGATAAGGCAAGGGTATCGGGGTTTGTGCTTATCCTTATCATCAGTAGGTTGCAGTTTGGCTTTCTCAGATTGCTGGTTATTTTTATCCTCCTTATTCTTACCCTTCCCTTTTTTAGATTTATTTTTTTTGGCAGGGGTAGATTGAACGGACTTCACCTCAGAGGTTTTGTCAGTGGAAGGAGTAGGAGACAGATCATTTTGAACATTAGAATTAGTAGACTTGGGATTGGTGGGAGAGGATTGTGTAGATTGAGGTTGAACATGGAAGGTGCCAATCACACCATCATCCACATGAGAATCAAAAAGGGTAGTTGAGGTAGTGGTGGTAGAAGGACGAGGTGCATCAAGGAGAAAATCGTAAAGAGTACCTGTTTGTGAATAAATGAGATCAAGGTACTGAGCGCGACTGATCCCCTGTTCTTCTATGACAACTCCACCCATGGAAATGTCATGAGATATTTTATTCACGAAGGTTTTCGTGAACCATTCTACCAATAACTGATCATGAATATCGAGTTTGATCAAATGTCATCTTTGTCTCCACTCATGAATGTGATCAGAGATGTTAGTGGCCTTGTTTTGCTTGAAGGAACTTAAAATATCGATTCCCATTTCATAATGGATTGGCAACTGGTAGTGTGTGAGGAAATCCATGGCTAGGGTATTAAAGTCGGTGAATAAGTGTCATGGTAATTATATATACCACTTTGTAGCCAAAACCATAAGAGTTCGTTGGAAGAGTCGTAACCGAATGGAATCGTCCATCAAAGAGTTGGACGAACACCAAAGGTGAAAATTCATGACATGGTTGTTTGGATATTCTCCCGGTTTACCATCAAATTTTGGAATGTCAGATAGTATCTTGGTCGGTATAAGGAGTCAATGGGGAGAATGCAGGATGGGGTCATTCAATATTCTAGACAAGTCAGGAAGATCCAAAGTGGCTAAAAAGGGCAACTGTCTATTCACATGAGGATACTAGTGACTTTGGGGAGGAAGTCCCATCGGAATACCAGTAGGACCATAAGAAGTCTGCATGTGAGGTGAAGGTACTGGCAGATTTAGACATGAATTTGGAGTCGTGTAGCCCATAGGGTTGTACTGATTAGGGATTTTCCCCTGGAAAGGGACATTAGATTGAACGTTCAAACCCCAAATGGGATTGGAAGAACCGAGATATGATTGGCCCAAACTAGGGGGTATGAAAGAGATAAATTGAGGTTGTTTCCCCCCAGATGATTGTGGATTTCCCTAGATGATAAGGTTCCAATACTGGGCTAACGATCTTGGAATTTTTTGTCCATAAGGTGAGGTAGAACCTCCAAGCGGGGGTTTTCCTCAGAGTGGTGGTGGGGTCCCAATTTGGCTCTGACCTCCAAATTGAGTTTTCCCCCCATTGTTATATTGTCCTCCAATAGGAATATGAAAATCAGAAGTGAATTATAGAGTAGAGCCTCCAATAGGATTGGAGCCACTTGGGTCAAATTCTCCCATAAAAGGTGGATAAGACCCTCCAGAGGGGACCTGGGAAGGCATCAGAATGAAACCGACAACAACATTGTATCCAAGAGGGATAAAAATTCCAAAACTCTAGATGGAACTTGGGTAGGAATGGGGATAGAAGTATTTAAAGCATGGTACCCATGAGGAAGATATGGGATAGGTCTAGACGAAAGTGGTGTACCGATGGGAGCTTGGGTAACCACTGTATTCCCAATGGGAATAGTTGTAGCGTTTAGGACGATTGTAGAATGGGCCATATGAAGAGGGATGGTCGAGCTAGGACCAGTGGACTGTGTGTATGAACCCATAAAAAGATAACAATTCATGCTATTAAAGTGATATAGAGGTATTTTATAAGTAGCAGATGTCTTGGGTAGTTCAGAGATGACAAGTATATCAACACCTGCACCCGGGCCATAAAGGTCTCGCACTGTAGTCGGGGTTCGAAATATGTCAGTGGTCCAAAAAGGATCCTCACTTTCTGGGCGGTAAGAGGTCTGATTGGTATTCCATAAGTGTCAACAACAAGTTCTCCGGAGGAATTCAGTCGGAGAATACATCTCTCGTATCCAGGAGGTATTTGAAAAGCGTCTAGAGAATCATAAACAATTCAATAATTGTCTAGAGAGTTAGTTATTTTCGCTTGAGATGGTATATTGTCCTGGACCTCACTCTATTGAGGAGAGCCCTCCGGTGGGTTAGGAGGCAAGGGTTCAGAAACTTCTGGATCTTCCAGAGGTAGTCCTTGCATCCTACGTGAACGACGTGGAGGATCAATGTTGGYTGAGCCAAATATTTTACAGAAAAAATCTATGGCCAACTATGAAAACAAACAACAATCGCTAATAAAATCTAGGTATTATACCAGGCAAACAAAACCTTCTTATTTCGAAGTCACTAGTTGGTGATGAAATCCAACGTCGCGAAGTTAAGACAAGAAGGGGATAGGACAAAGCGGGTGGAAAAGTTATGTTGACGACCTGCTTAATGGACTTACACCTTGGTGCAATCTCCCACACATAATCATGGATATACCCTCCAAGGATCCCAAGTGAGTCTAGCCAACATCAATTCCAGGTACCATGAAGACTTTTTCCTCCACAATCACCTCATGTAAGACCCTAAGAATATAGGAAACTAAGGATACCAAGAACAATAGTAATGCCTAGGGAAACAGTCGACAGTCCGATCCATGCACAAAGGCAGGGTAACTAGCCCAAAATCAACTTGAGAGGATTTCACTCATCATTGTGGGTATACCTTCAAGCGACCCCCATAATACCCACAATCTCTACACTGAGATTAACAAATAAGGGTGAGTAACTCTACCAATCTCAATGCAACCTCAGGTTTGACCCTTGTATGAGAAGGGCTTCCCAGGACAAAATGTTGTAAATGGAATTAAACACTCCCTATCACAAGATGCTATTGTCCGTTTCATGCTTTGGAGAGTGTGTCTCACAGCCTATTCCAAAGCTCTAGCCTAGCTAATGTTGGTGTAAAAGAGCCCTAGAAAATAAAATTTACTAATCGATTTTTAAATTTTGCAATGTTTTTTTTTAAAGTTGTTGTTACTCGGGAGGGAGATGGGAATGAAAACAATGTTGTGTAAGAACTTCACCCAATAATATGCAAATAGAAATGAATAATGCAAATTTTCGTTCAATGAACTCTATCTACAACAGGGAGATGGTATTTCTGGAATGATATAAGCTACCAAATATACATTATTTTTCTTAAATGGACACAAATGCAAACAACCATGAACAATGAAGTGTCTCATTGTTCTCTTCTTTTGGATGCAATAAACTTTCCTTACATATGATTACTTGAAAGAGTAAGTGACTTTAAATTCTTCCTTCCTAAAACCATATCAGGGGCATGATGGAGAAAGGAAAAGTAATGCAAGAAAAATTATACACTCAACAAGCACCCAAATCAAACTTTCAATGGAGATAAAAGTTAAAAATGACAAGAAAGTGTTCCTTCAAATGTAAATGAAAAATGACTTCCCAATCATCAAGCAATCCATAACACGTAATCAATCCAAAACAATGAGTCCAATGAAAGACTTCTAATCGAACAAGCACTCAGATACAATCTCAAAGATTATATCCTTGTCGATAAAAATCAAAGACAAAAACTGGAAAAAGACTAAAAGAGAGGTATTCGATCTCCGAAACCAATCAATAGCAAGTGAAACTTCTGAAAAACTGTGAAGGGCTGGCATAAAACTCACTCCCAGCTAATTAAAGAAAAAATGGGCATCAACAGAGGCTAAAGCCCAACTAAAAAAAGTTCACAGGGGCCACCACAGCCTATTAGCACATTATAGTGCGGAAATCAAGAGTTTCCGCAGGCCAGAAATAGATAGGGTGCAGAAAGTCTGCACTGCAGCAAATAGCTAGGGCACGGAAATTGAAGATTTTCGTAGGACATGTATAGGGTATAGTGTGGAAGTCTCTGTAAATCAATAAATTTTGAGAAGAGGGTAAATGATCTAAGTGAACTTTCAAATCCAGAGAGTCTGAATGGATCTCCCACAGACTCAGAGACTGATTTCAAGTAAAAAGAATAGATTAAAAGAAAATGGCCAAAAAAAAACCGCAATCAAGTCGTATCCCAAGTGGAGTCACCAATTTTGTTATTGAATAAATTGTTGAATTCAGACATAAACTAATCTCCCTAGATCCACCTAGATCTAGAACAAAACAAGACAGGACATGATGCTTTCCCTAAGTTGCTACCATTGAATTTACTACCAAATAAGGAATATATGACATACCTTTAGATATCGCTTCCTTATATCTCTTTTGTCCTTGCTTTGGTCCGGTGCTCTTGTGAGATCAGATCTGCAATGACACAAACCAACCAAAGTGAAAGAAACAATTGTAGATTCAATGGAAACCTAAACATGTGATCAAGGAGTCATGTAATAAAACGTTAATGATTTTATGGGAAAGAAACATGTCACCATATCATATTAAGTAAAAGTGGAAGATACAACCAAATTGCCTTGATGTCGCAAGTTCCCTTTCATTGGTCCTTTTTTCCAACACACACATACACTTGCTCCGAATTTGTATGAATATGGTCCACAAAATCTTGATGGATAAATGGAGGCCTCAAGCATCAGTTGTAGCAGGATCCTTCACACAATATTCAACCTATTCTTTCAACAATTCTTTGCTCAATATTTCTTAATGTTTTCCATGAAAAACCCATAATTATATAGGAGAAGGTGAAGTGGTTACAAGGATGAGGATGACCCCACCAAATCAGAGAAGCTAGTAAGACCACAACCATACAGACACCACCTCACATTCTAGAAGATTCTCCTTCTAGAAACTTCGTGAAAATTCTTCCTTTCCTTAGCTTCAAACGTCGCCACACCCTGCCTATATAGTACTATGTGGAAATCCCATGAGCTAGGAATATAGAAGCCTGTGGAAATCAAGGATTTCTGCACTGTGTACCACTGTCAGCCTACGATGTCATTCTAAAAATATTCCTTGTTGGGGAAGAACTTAGTCATTTTCCTCATGTAAAAAATTGTTTTGAGAGCCTGAACACATGCCTGTAGAGTCATCATTAGAGTGACCAAATAATTTGTAACAGGTACAAACACAGATCTCCACTCATTCCCAGGCTACAAACACCTGAGTATTTGATTCTAATAAAATGAGCACTTGCTCAATTTGGAATACAACGGATGCTCCCTCAATACTTTTAATACCATCTTCAAGTGTTGTTCATGCTCTTCTTCTTACTTGGAATATATAAGAATGTTATCCAAAAAGACAATGAAAAACTTATCTAAATATTCTCTGAAAATACCATTCATTAACCACATGAAGATAGCTAGTGCATTTGATGACCCAAATGACACCACTGTGAACTGATAATGACCATACCTTGTTCTGAAATAAGTCTTTTTGATGTCATCATATTTAATTCTTACTTGATGATAACCTAACCTAATATCAATCTTGGATAATATTTTTTCATTCTTCAACTGATCAAAGAGGTTATCGATCCTTGGCAAATTATACTTATTATTTACAGTTACTTTGTTCAACTTCTTGAAGTCAATACAAAGTCTCAATGTTCCATCCTTGTTTTTCACAAATAATATTGGAGCACCCCAAGGTGACACACTTGGGTGTATATACCTCTTCTTCATAAGCTCTTCCAGTTGCATTTGCAACTCCTTTAACTATGGTGTACTCATCCTGTAAGGGGTCTTGGATATTGGAACTTCTCCAGACATCTGATTTATAGAGAAATCAATATCTCTTTTAGGGGGTAATCCTGGTATTTCTTTAAATACATCCTAAAACTCCTTTATAACTTCATAATCTTCAATATTTGACAACTTATCCTTAGGCGTTTCTTCCTTATGAGATGGAAATATTTGACATCCTTTCCTGTGGCATTTCTTTAGTTGCAAAACTGAAATTTCTCTGACCATTATGGCCCTGGGAATTCCGTGTACTGTCCTTAGGTTCCCTTCTTCATCCCAACAAGTAAATGTTGTATTATAACAGTCTAGGATAGCATGGTGTTGGTCCAACCAATCCATACCAATTATACAGTCATAGGAACCCAAAGGAAAGATGTTCAAATCTTCCCCGGTGCTTAGTCCATTCATGTCCACTAGGCATGACTTAATCATCTCATTAACTTTTCTTCTAGCTCCCATAGCCAGTTGCACCAACCAAGATTTTCTATGCTTGCTTATTGGAAAATAAAATATTTCCACCATATTAGGATCTATATAATTATGACTAGCTCCTGAATCAATTAAATTTGCAATGGTTTGGTTGTTGATCATACCTTCCACTTCAATCATGTGTGACTGAAACTCAACTTGCTTGTTTTCTAGGGCTACATAGATGATAGGCACATTCATTCCCATGTCCTCCACTATTTCAGCTTGCTGTACATTGTGAACAACTCTCACTTTTTCACTTATGTGAGAACATTATCTATACTTATGATCTCCCTAACAACCCCAACATTGAATATGTGGCTTCCTTGGCCTTTTCCCCTCTGTCTCAATCATTCTGGGCTCTCTAGAAGTTGGCTGTCACTGAGGACTATTTTTGAAGAATGGTGGATTATTCCTCTTCTTCCTTTGTTCCATATTGTACTTCTTCTTGTCTTCCCAAGATTTTTTGAAAGTTGGCTTCCCTTATGTTGATCATATAGGAATTTATCTCACCTTATGATCTCCTCCAAAGTTTTGGGATCATCATATTGTATATTTTCACTGATGAATGATGGAATCTCACTTAAATACCTCTGAATATTAACTGTCTCATCCTTGATGAAGGAGACATACTTTAATAGTTCTAAAAACCTTCTTTCATATTCATCGATCATCGTACTTTCTAGCTTGAGTTCAAAGAACTCCTTCATTTTCTTGTCATAATATCTCTTAGTCAAGTATTTATTTTGAAAATGCTTCTTGAATTCCTTTCAAGTAACATTTTTCTCTTTAATGTGTTGGACTTGCACAAGTTGGTACCACCACATGGATGAATTTCCCTTGAGCTAATAGATATACATTCTTCCTTCTCCATGTGAAGAATAATTATGTAATTGAAAATACTTTCCCTTGCCTAGCAGACATGTCTATGCATCTTCATCCTTCTTGTGCTCACCTTCAATTGTAGGAGGTTTGATTTTTATCATTTATCCTTGTAGCTCATCTACCCCAGACCTCTTCTTATGATTCCTGATAGGGGATGTACTTGAGATACTGTGTGCTCTCCTAGTGGAATGCCTTGGGGAGAGATGGTGATTTCTGTTAACACTTATTGTTCTTCCTTTCTCATCAGGAGACTTGTGATTTCCTGATTTTCTTGAGCCATTTTCCTTATCCAACTTCTTTTCTATTCTGTCCAAGCTGTGCATTAAATTTATGTTGAAGTCCTCATGTTGCCCCTTGGCTTTCATAAGCCTTTCATTACTAGTTTTTTGACTTTGGACATCCTTTTGCAATTTATTAATGGTTTCTACCAAGTTCATGTTTTCTTCCTTTCTTTCTCCATGTCCATTGGAGTTTGTACCTTCATTACCCATATGGACATCCATCTGTCTGATCTAATCCTCCTGGATGTAATACCCATGTGTATATTCCATTCCTATGCACTCGGTGTTGATCTTGATTTGATCTAGCAGCTGGTAACTCTACAAAAATGTGCAACCAACATAACTTTGTTACGCTGATTGCTTTAACAAATTCAAGAAATTATGCTCAATTCTGGCTCCATAAAACATCAGAATTCCTTCTTCGTATTTTCTTGAAAATTTCCTACCCAAGTCAATTTTATGAGTGAGTAGATATATTATACTTTTCATTACCTTTCCAGCACTTACTTCCATGCTCAATTTTGAGTTTAGAGTAGGAAGTTATGAATATTTGAAAATTCTCCATCCTGGGAGGTAATCCTTGTACAATTCTTCTTCTTCTTTAGAGCCAAATTAGCTCTTGGACTCATGTTGAATCCCCTCATAAGTACACATGCCTTCCTTACTTATTTAGGTGTAGGTCTGTACAATTCAGAACTTTACAGACTCCTTATTTAATCCCTTTTCTTTCTTCAAAAAAATAGTTCAGGCTCTAGTTCCCTTTTCTTTAGCTCTCTATCTCATGTGTCCACGGGCTATGACCAAGTGCTTAGCCACAAAGTGTTGTTCAGAGATTCGGGACTTCGGAGCTTCGAAACTTCGAGATTTGAAAGTTTTTCCTACTCCTCACATCATTCCCTCTAAACGCTGAAGTGGCGAACTCCTTGAAGAGTAACTCTTCGGAGCTTCAGGGATTTGGTGCTTCGAAGCTTTGGGCTTCATAGGTTTTACTTTCACCCTACAAAATTTCTATTGAACGTTGAACTAGTGAAATCTCGAAGAATCTATACAGAGTTTTGTGCTTTAGAGTTCCTTATACCTTTACACCTTAATTCTCCTGAATGTCAAATATCTAAACTTTCGGAGAAGCTCTTGGGAGGTTTGCACTTTAGAGGTTCTTGCAACCACATACTCCAATTTAATCAAATGTAAAATCTATGAAATTTTAGAGTGTCATAAGTAATCATGCACCAGGGGATGCTACATGGTGAAAATACAGAGATGAAACGTGGCCCATTCTATGAGTGATAGGTGTCAAGTTCCAATTGGCACAAAAAGTCTGTGAAAATCCTGAATCAGAATGACACGTGGCATACATAAAGTGGGTCCACATCACCCTAGGTGACTTCATCATTCCACATTACTCCGATGCTACAGGACTTCCGGACCCCGGGCTTCGGAGGTTTCTTTTACAACACACTTCAAAACTTCTGAATGTCGAATCTCTGAACTCCCGAACAGGTGTTCTCTGGAGCTTTGAGACTTGAGGGCTCTGGGAATTCAGAACTTTAGGCTTTAGATAACTTCCAAACATAACACTATAAATATCCTGGACTCTGAACTTCTAAACATGTGCTCCCTGGAGCTTCAGAACTCTTGCGCTCCAACACTTCGGAACTTTGAGCTTCAAAGGATTTCAAACTAGAACACTTTAGATCATCTGAATGTCAAACTGGCAGACTCCTGAACCGTAGCTCTCTAGAGCTTCGAGACTTAGGGCTTCAGGAGACTTCTCAACATATCATTACAAATATCCCGAACACTAAACTTACGAACTGTGCTTCTCTATAGTTTTTGGACTCTGATGCTTCAAGGCTTCAGGCTTTCGAAGGTTTCACTGCTGATCACCACCCAACCCCTGAACTTGTGAAATTCTRAACACTCTTTAATCTGTGGACACATGTTCCCAAACATGAATGGTGTGGATTGGATCCAGACTTCAGGACTTCAGGGAAATCTTCACTCCATGCAACCACAACAAAATTTCCTCGTAGTCCCTAACTGTCGAACCACTTGGGGGATCCAACGACCCGCCTTCTCTCAAATGATCTACGGTGTACATTCACTCCGAGACTTTAGAGCTTCAGGGATTTTTATCCATTTCTTTCAAAGACTTAAAAATTGTTGAAGAAATGAAGTCTGAAGGACTTGAGGGGTTAACTGTTGCGCTCCTTTTTCCCATATTTGATGGTTGTGAAGGATTCAGACCTTTCCTGAGAATATCCTAGTACCATTGTGGTTTCCTGAACTACTACACCTCCTTATCTTTCAAACAAAGTTAAGGTGTTCTCTCAGCGCCCTCTTGGCACTCATGGATGCTTTGAAACTTGAATTTTTTCCATTTCGAAAACAATTCTCTCTGAAAATTTTACTTCAATTTCCACTTACAAGGCCCATCTAGGCTCAATGTTGAAAACTGGATCTATGATACCAAATTGTAACACACCCAACCTTAAACCTGTTGGGCTATGCCACACATAAACACTTGTGGAAATTTATAAATTGTAACATCCCTAGACCACCCAGGATGGGGCCATATCACTCCAAAAAAAACAATAATTTCATCTGTATAAATATATATAGAAATTAAGTAGACAAATACATTATGAAAATACACAGATTCACGTGGAAAAAAAAGTAAACATATACATGCGACATACATATGAAAACCCCATAAACATTAAGCACATGTATAAATACACATCATGTAAATTAATACACAATCAATACTTATATTTTATATAAGACCACCAACTTTGTACAGACCTTCCATGATCCTTTCATCCTTAGACCACCCTGCTCAGAACTCTCAGCAGTGGGTCAGCCCTGATCTGGGACCAAACTCCACTTGGGTAAGGGATTCCTAGCTAGGCTCAGAAAATATAGACAACATGAAGGATTCCATCCTAGGATCCAACTCCAACTACCATCCTATAGTCTCTCATTCCCCACATGTCTTTCCCACCCTAGGAAGTGTGTCCCTTCTCTTATCAACAATCCTCAAGATTCCCCACTTCCCTTCCAGGGATTCAACAACAAGTCATAAAGGAAGTCTCAAATCATTGTAGCTACAATTGGGATCCCTCAGGAAAATCACTTTCCAAACAATTCTCTCACCTGAAGAGAGTTTCTCATGGCCCTGACAACCCGCCTCTTCAATTACACAGGCCTGATGATCTGAAAATGATAAAGGCTTGTATTCTTGAAAATATTTGCAAACTTTTATTTAAGTGAGCTTATGCAAAAGGATCAATTTGCAAACAAAAATTTCAGAGAAAATTACACATTCAAGATGCAAATAATAACCAACAAATACAATGAATAGTAAACACATAACATAGCAAATGATAAAGGAGTTTACCCCTCTCTTGGGCTACATCTCCTGGTCCAACTTCCAATGGATCTTTTATATTATTTTCTCAAAGTGATAAAATATGTATTTTACAATGCTCAAAATGTCAACTAGATGACTCCAATGGCTTCAGAATGTCCAAAAACCCCTAGCTGGGATTTTTCGGCACCTGATTTGGCCAAAAATTGAAGAAGATAGGCTTCCTGGAAGTTCCCCTTCAAACTTGTTGTCTCTGGATCGCCAAACTGCACCTCTGTGTGTCCAACCT
>JASDQU011404910.1:15337-35250 GCA_032191745.1 Picea mariana | reverse complement strand
CCGACCGAGGTATCAAGTGTGCAACTTGGGAACCTAAGATGATCGAGGTTATTGGTTAGCATGATCATTGACCATCTGATCTATCAGATGAGCATGTTATCTAGGCAGGGTCATAGACAAAAGATATTTTCACATCGGCTTTCCACATAAGTATTCCATGTCAGATGCTACATCAATGAGGCCATAAAATCAAAGAGTTCCATGAGGCAATTGGGTAAAATAGGGAACCCTAGTGGCTTTTTGGTAAAGGTTAGGTATCAAGAATGAATCTAGACCATTAGATCATAAAATGGTTATATCTCGACCATTTGTTGGGAAATTCACATTCAAAAGGGATCATTTAGAAAGGGTGATTTTGAAGAGTTATGAAAAGATGTTTCCAAAGGAGTTGTTGAAAAATAATCATCGTGGAATAAACCCTTGGTATGCTCAAATACCATTTTGATATTTCACCACTTAAATCCAACACCTGAAATTTATCTCAAAATAAAATCACTTTATCTACTAAAATAACAATTGAGTAATCAGCTAAACATGCAACGAAAGGATAAAATAGGAAACCAAAATATCACACACTAGACACCAATATTTTTTGGTAAAATACCCCTGGAAAAACCCTGGAGGGAAAACCAGTTCCAAGATTATTTTATTAAGGTCAAATCAGGGTTCCTGTAATAGAGAAAATGGCCCACTAAGAGAAATACAACTATAGAAAAACCTGGCCAAGTCTTTTTTATTGTATGACCCTTGAACAACACGCTTTTTGAGGTACACACAATTCATATTCATCTGACATGCGTACATATGTGACTGTCTCCACTGTGAATCACATACATGTACAAAAAACTCATACAGACACTTTTGTATGACACACCCTTTTCCTCTGGATTTTTTCCTTTGAAACCCACATGCTGCTTCTTCTATTCTCTCTTTTCCTTGACATGTATGATCTCTAGATGAAATTTATTCTCCACCTATCCAATATCTTGAATCACGGTCCTTTGTGATCCAACCCTCTTTGTATCAACAATTGGAAAAAAATTCTTCACTCAACCTGTGAGATCTCCTCACTCTCATGTAAGAAAAGGCCCTTCTTTTCTTCTACACTCCTCACACTAGAAAAATTCCTTCTTTGTAATCCTCAACCTTGGTCTCTCACCAAAGTCACTTCCTCTCAAAGTCTTGACTATGTCGACTCCCTCAACACAAGTGACTTCCTCCTGAAGTGACTTCTCCTTTACCCTAGCCTTTCTTTTATAATCATGAGTTACTATTTATTTCTAATATCCAAAGTTATCTACGAGTGAGATTAATTCTCACACTCACTTAATATTTATATTACATGTTGCATGCTAAGCATGTTCCTTAAATAAGTCAATTCACTAAGAAAAATACTTTTACTTTAATATTTTCCTTTTAACTAAATTAAACTAACACTAGGCTTTCAACGACTTTCACATCGTAGACACAATCCAATGCAAAGGTACCTATCTGATGCTACCACTAACATCAAAACTCCCTCTTAGCGAGGAAGGTACTTCTCCACCTTGGAGTTGGTTGTATCTTTGCTACCATATCTTCTACCATGGTTTCTATCCAATCCATCTGATTGGTTGCTTCCTATGACATAGAAGCTATCCTTGCTATCATGATCTGACCTGTCTCCAAAGACTCACTACCTATGAACATGTTCTTAGAAGCCTCCTTCTCGTAAGCATCCTACATGGCCATCTTGTATCATGAATCCTTCGCGATAGACTTGGAAGGTTGTTCCTTCTCACCTAATCTCAAAGGTTGACTCCCTCTGAGCATCTCAACCTTCATATCTTCTCGCTCCTTTTTCTCTACCACTAAAATTGATCCATGATCCAAGATCCCCTTGGATCGTTTTATAAGATCCTATCCTAGGATAATGGTTCTCTTGAGGAATACAAATAAACAAATATCCAAGCCCTAAAAACCTCAAGATCAGTCCTTCAATCTCCCTTGCTGCTCCCTTGCTCCTTTCTGCGAACCCTACCCTACACACTTGTTTTCTCCATCTATGAGTCAATGAATCCAATACATATATCACCCTTTGAAATTTGGATTAAATATCTTTTCCCATATGAGATCCCCTTGAGTCATTGTCCTTCATGTTTCAATCACTTGAGAAAAATTCTATCTTTGCTCATAAGTTGATGACTCAGGAACATGAGAAAAATTCCTTCTTTGATCCTTTGTGCTCTCATGTGGCTCAGATATCTATATGGAATTCCTTTTCCACCTATATGAGATCTACTTATTGATTTCTCTTCCTCCTACCATTGCTCAGCAAGCCACCCAACAAAATTTCCTACTGAATCTACTTTTGTATTGTCCCGTCTAAACCTGTCACCAATTCAACCCACATAAGTATGAAATTAGACCCATTATGATCCACGTATGTATGTGAATGTCACCATTGTGACCCACATACACCTCCGTACACGTTTAAAAATCATTTTTCTTCCTCAATATTGTTGTTTCCCAGAAATTTGTCCTTCGATTTTCTCTCTACTAGTTTATAGATATGCTAAGATCTCCTGCAAATCTAATAGATCTGTTGCAAAATAAAGTGGATCTGTGCTTAGTCCTTGAATCACCCACCTTGGCACTCATGATCCCATAGATTTGATACTGTAACCCTAGATCTGAGCTCGATCTCTCCCTTGGTCACTCAAATCTCTTATATCTACTGACACCATGTGCACTTGGTTTCCTCCTAGAGAAACCTTTCTATGATATCATGTTGAAAAATAATCCTTGTGGAATCAACCCTTGGTATGCTCAAATACCATTTTGATATTTCACCACTTCAACCCAACACCCAACAAAAAAATAAAATCACGTTATCAACTAAAAACACAGCTGAGTAATCAACAAAACATGTAGTGGAAGCATAAAATAGGAAACAATGATATCACACACAAGACACCAATATTTTATGGTAAACTACCCCTGGAAAAACCTTAGAGGGAAAACCAGTTCCAAGATTCTTTTATTAAGGTCAAGTTATGGCTCTCATAATAAGGAAAATGGCCCACTAAGAGAAATACAACTATATAAAAACATGGCCAAGTCTGCTTTGTCGTACGACCTCTAAATAACATGATTTTTTAGGTATGAGAAATTCACCTTCGACTGACTTGCGTACATACATGACTATCTCTTCTGTGAATCCCGTACAAGTACGGAAAACCCATACAGAGACTTATGTATGAAACACCCTTTTCCTATAGATTTTTCCCTCTAAAACCCACATGTGGCTGCCTCTACTCTCTCTTCTCTCTAACTTGTATGATATATAGATGAAATTCCTCCACCTATCCAATATCTTGAATCATGGTCCTTTGTGATCCAACCTTCTCTTCATCAACACTTGGACAAAATATCTTCACCCAATCTATGAGATATCCTCTCTCTCGTGTAAGAAAAAATCCTTCTTTTCTTCTACACTACTCACAGTAGCAAAATTCCTTCTTTGCTATCCTCAACCTTTGTCTCTCACCAAAGTGACTTCCTCTCAAATTCTTGACTGTGTCGACTCCCTCAACACAAGTGACTTCTCCTTTAACCTATCCTTGATTTTATAATCATGATTTGCAATCTATTTCTAATCTCCAAAGTGATCTATGGCAGAGATTACTTCTCACTCTCACTTAAGATTTAGATTACATGTTGCAGTCTAAGAATGTTCCTAAAATAACTCAATTCACTAATAAAAACACTTTTAATTCAATTAATTCCTTTTAAACTAAAGTAAACTCACACTAGTATTTCAACGACTTCCACATGTTAGACACAAGCCAATGCGGAAGTACCTGTCCAATGCTACCACTAACATCAACAAGAGAAATCCTGATAGGATTTTTGGATGTCGGATGTCAGAGAGAACCATTTCGGGGGGTGGTAAGTTTACTTTTATATGGAGGTTTCCCAAAGGTGTTGGGCAATTGGTTGTCATTGATGTCAACAAATATTGGATTGATGTCAACTGATGTGATGGGTATATTTTGAGAAGTCTCCAAAGTGGTCCCCTTATGGCGTAGCTTTAAACATGGCCCTCACAAGAAGATGATTTGAATAAGTCTACAAGAAAACCCCTAAGTATGTTTAAGGATCTTGTAGTTGATCATGGAATTTGGTCACGAAGGATGACGCAAATAAAGGTAAACCACTCATAGATGGATAATACTCGTCGTGTCATTTTTGGTGATACAAAGAATGCCATGTGATTCCTCATGGTTAGGGAGATATGGCCTCGTAAAGTTGGAAGACCTGAAGAGTGGACCAGAAGCCCCTAGTTTGTTATAAGTATTGGTCAAAGGGGTAAAATTTGTTGTAACAAGAAAACCCTAGAAGACCTAATTTAAAGAGAGGAGCTACCTAGCACAAGTATATAAGCACATCAAGGAGTCATTCATAAGTACACTCACACACTTATTCATTGCTTATATTTCTTTTAATCTAGTGATCTTTTGCTAAGGTTGTAGCGTTATTTTCTGAGGTAGCAAAGAAGGGTTGATGGTGAAAATCTAGGAGTTACAACAAAACCCTAGTTTTTGAGGTATACACAAGTTTCACACCCGTAAGGTAGCATATGTATGGGGGCTGCAGTGGATGAAAGAGTGTATATACGTGGGTTGTATAAGAGAAAGTCTCTTACATCTGAAAAGGTCATGAAAATTTGATTATATGTTGGTACCAGGTCCCTAGATTCTGAAGGCAAGTTCACAGGTCAACATTCTGCAGGTTTAGGTCAGCTACAAAAGTTCTGGTATGATTATCGATTAGYTTTTATGCTTATATTTGCTTATGATGTTGTGAATGCTTGAGGCATCCTTGGTATGGTTGGTCTTGTACTTGGATATGGTATGTGTTGGATGGTTGGCTGAGTGAGCAACACTCTTGTGTATGGTACAATACTGATATGGTTCTTATAGTTTATATCTTTGAGTTGCTTGTACTTGGTTGAGGGATATCTATGTTGTACGGTTATGTATGCATGATAGGCATGCATAGGTTGTTAGATATGCTTCATTGATGACATGGTATAGATCTTCATATGATTGATGTCATGGTATATGGCACAGGTTGTGTTATCACCTTAACAATTTTTATATCAGGATCTAAAAATTTATGATATTCAGCGAGATGTTATACCATAGTAGAGGCGTGATAGTTTAGGGTGCTCGGATATATCCCATGGCATATATAGTGGAGAATGGAAGGGAGTAGCTCGACGGACCATTGATTTTGAAGAATCCCAGATCCACGGTCGAGGCCCACATCGGATCAACGAATAGCACAAAACTTAATGTCGTGAAGGAAAATTGGGAAAAAACATTATGGTTTTGATGGGGAATGCATGGCGCTCTTACACATGCATTGGGACAGACAACGGATTACCCGAAATCAATTTTCCCATGGCCCCGATGTCACATGGTTCAAAATTTCACATCAATAACTCACAGGGAGGATGGTGGTTGGTCAGATCACCTCACATCACCGGTCTAGGCACTCTCCCAGATGACGTGCCAAAAGGACGTCATCGCATAACTAACTCGAGGCCCATCATTCAAAGTTGATTGATGAAGCATGGCATACTGGCATACTGTGACAGTAATTCATGATTAAAGTACAAAAAACCATCAAGTCTCAGATATGAAATCATTTTATCTTATTCTGGGAAATTGCCATCTTATGCGTAAGGAAAACAAGTTGGACCTGTGTTTTTGAGTTCTATAATTTCAAAGGGTGGCCAAATCAAGGTCTCTGCAAAGTTCAAAAGGTATGGATAATACTCATCAAACGGTGTCTGGTGTGACTGGGTTCTCAACTAATGTACCAAGCAGGTCGATAAGTAAGTAAGAAAGATGGGTCTTGCAGATATTGGTGACTAAATTTCATATCGAACCTAAAACTTAGACAAAGTCGGGAGTAAAATTAAACCCCATTATGAGGGATCTTGTCATAAATGAACATGCGGACAACACCTGCCACCCAGCCACAAAGAAGAAGAGGAGAAAAAGGCGGAGGACAGAGGCCAAAACCCAAATGATAGAGAGCGTCGAAGAAAATCTCTATTGGTGGAGTACCCTGGTAGAGGAAATCGCCAAGCTAAGGTGAATCCCCAGGTGAAATTTTGGTGTATTTCAGAAAGTTTTGGATAGATGTCAGCTTAAGAAAAGGGAGTCCTGATATGACAGAACGGTTACTAACAGTCCCTTTAAATAGTATAACTATTCTTCCTTTTCGTGACTTGTATTTATTTTTGAATTATGAGGAAGTCAAAACATTTTAAATTCCACATGACATTCCTCTATATATGCTTGGCCTCATGAGTATAGAAACATGGAGAAAGGATGAGCTTGCCCTCTGTGCAGAAAAACTATGTAAATTTATGGGATTGAATTGAATACATATGCAGAAGCATTTTGAACTGTTCATGATTCTAATGGATGGTGATAGGAGTTTTGTTTCCTTTCATCATATGTATTTCCTGTGGCATGTCATTTCATTCATATTCTCTTATGTTTAAATTGGAGGGTTTGAAGGCCCAGAATTCATCCTGTGATGCTCTCGGCTTAAGAAATTTAAACTATGTGATTGTCTTCTTAACTTATTCAGAATTCATTTCAGCAATGCTCTGATACAATTATTTGTCTTCTTTATCTTCCTACACATCTTTTTATTTCAAGAATAACTCAGATTCATTGCCTTATTTAGCCTTTGTCCTCTAGAGATTTCTATTTACCAATGCATTGTTTACGTTCACTTTCAAAATTTTGACTCCATAGCCCATAGTGTTCCCCCCTTCTTTACCATCAACTTTATTAAAAATCCTCTAAACAAACCAAATATAGCCACCGATTTCCATAGATATACCCAGTGACACGAGAGAGCCCTCTCTGAGTTGAGCAAGCTAGTGCCTCAACTCTAAAGCTGGTTCCAACAGCTACCCCTGTCGTCTGTTTTGACAGTCGGGCATATTTACAGGGTGCTAACAGGTTGTACATGGTTAATGCTTTGTTCATGATTCACTATTCATTGTTGATGTATCTTTTGATTCATGATTGATGCATGAGATAGTATGTATGTTGGTATACACTTGATGTATGGTATGAAACAAGTTTAGATGGTTGATGATTAGATACATGTTGATGAGACAGTGAAAGAGTTGTGACAATGATAGAGATAGTGAGAATGACATAGACAATGACAGTGACAGTGACATAGTTGTGCTTGAGGTTGTGATAGTGGCAGAGAACGTGACAATTGGTCTACATTTATCTTTCAGGGTGGCAGGATGGGGCAAGGAAAGGTGGTTGTATCCACCTTTTGGTTGTATCTGAATAACCTAGGGGATTGTAGCCTCCTTATGGTTGGAGCTATAGAATCAGAGAGGTGTAGCTTCCTTCAGGTTGGATCATGAGAATAGGGGGTTGGAGCCTCCTTCCATTGTAGCTAGAGAATCAAAAGTTGGTGTTTCCAATGGATGTTTTCTTTTGATGAATATGTAAGAAAATCATTCTGTGGTTTTCTCCAGTTTGGGTTTCCACGTAAATTATGGTGTACTGTGTATCTATTACGATGTGATGTTGTCTATGATGATATATTGAATGGTAATGATAAAATGTTTAATATTGTAGAAGAATAAACTATGGTTAAAAGTACAATTATTTCTCATTACTGATTCACCCCCACCCCCTCTGAGTAATCCAACAATTGGTATCAGATCATGGCCTTCAATAAGAATTCTAACCACTGGAAGGAGATCATGGATTATGTTAGAATTGGGGTGCCATAGTTTGATGGTGAGAACTATGCATTTTGCAGTAAAATAATGAAAACATATATACAAGCACATGGTTTCGATGTTTAGCGAGCTATAGTATATGGATACAAAGCACCAACCACTCCCCCGATAGATAAAGATGGAAAGAAACTTGAAGATAATGATTCTAGAGCCAAAAATTCTATCCTGAATGGGTTGATTGAATCATTATACACCAAGGTTGTGAACTGTGAATCCACAAAATAAATCTGGGACAAACTGAAGAATATCTACGAAGGATATGCCAAAGTTAAAGGAGCCAAACTTCAAACATTCAGAGCCAAGTTCAAACAATTGAAGATGGAGGAAGATAAAAACATTGCCTCCTGCTTTCTACAAGTTGATGAGATAGTCAATGTCATCAAGAGTTTGGGAGAATAAATGAAGTAAACAATCATTGTTCAAAAGGTATTGAGGTCTCTAGCTATTAAATATGATCCAAATATTTCAACCCTGGAAGAAAGAATAGATCTAGACACCTTGAGCATGGATGAGTTGCATGGGATACTCACAACTTATGAGATGAGGATAGAGCAGGACAATCCAGTCATGAAGGAAGCAACATTCAAGGCATCCAAGAAGATGAAGAAGAAAGACACACAAAAGCCAAATTCAGATTGTAGTTATAGTGATGATTCATAAGAAGATGAAGAAGTGGCTAACTACGTTAGAAGGATGAAACCAGGAATCAAAAAATACAAAGGTAAGATTCCATTGCTTTGTTTTAATTGTGATGGTGTTGGTCATTTTTCTAATAAATGTCCTTATAAGAAAAATAAAAGAAATGAAGAAGAATATGACCCTAAAAAGAAAAATCAAATTCAAACGAATAGAAGAAATAAAAAGAAAATTTTCAAGAAAATCCTTTGCATCAAGGAAGATAGTTACTCATCAGACAAAGATGAAGTCAAAGACAGTGATACAAAAAAAGTACTATTCATGGAAATAAAAGACTCTGATGAAGAAATATCCAAAGAAAAATATGAAGAGGCATGCGTCGATTACATAGAAGAATTGTTGAGTGCAATAGAAGTTATCAAAAGAGAAAAGAAGAAAAATAGGTCACTCTAGGAAAAAATAAAGAGGAAATAATAATATCATAACTCGAAAGAAGTCCAGAAGACAATCACGAAGTTGAAAGTCTAGGAATAATAAGACAAGAAGATTAAAGAAGCACTAATAGGATAGTTAGAATAAAGAGACAATATCATTGAAGGTTTGGAAGCTAAGATAGTCACTCTAAGAAAGGATCTTCAGAAGAAGGACATGCAACAAAACAACACCAGGATATTGGATAATATCATTAACAATCAAATACCTTACTATGAAAAATATGGATTGGGATACAATCATATGCAAAAAAATAAAGGTTCAATCTCCAAAACGACATAGCAAGAAGAAAAACCAAGAAGCTATCCAGAAATTATCAGAGGTCCCTCAAAAGAAGAAGAAAGAAAGACTCAAGGGGAAGATTATAGAGACACTGCACCACCTAGAAGGTTTAGATGTTAGTATCAACAACAAACAACTATAGAAAGACATCAAGAAGAAGAAGGATCCATAAGAGAGACACCATTCATAATATCTTCTACTCCCAGGTATCAAACTAATTTTCATGGTTCATGTTATTCATGTTATAATTTTTGGCACAAAGTTGTAAATTGTAGAGCCAATACCAAGAATAGAAGCAATGATGAGGGTTATTCAAGAAATATTTATTCAAGAAGATATCATGAAGAAAAAAATAGAAACTACAACAGATTTGGATCATTAAGTGATGAGGTAGAATGCTACAAGTGCAAAAACTTTGGACATATGGCTAGAGATTGTAGACTCACTGTTTCTCCAAGGGAACCAAAGAAGAATATCAACAGTCATAAGCAAGAACCACAAAGGATATGGATAATAAAGCAGGATCAATTCGACACTGAAGAATACAATCTTGCTTTACAAGCTCAACACAATTAACGTGGCTGGTATGTTGACAGTGGATTCTAAAAGCATATGACAGGTGACAAAGATAGGTTTATGACATTGAAGAAGGAAATATATGGATCAATTTCACTTGGGAATGACAACTTAGCCAAGATCATTGGAAAGGGAACAATCACACTCAGAGGTAAGGATTCCATGGAAGAAAATGTCTTACTGGTCGAAGACATTAAATACAATATGCTAAGTGTAAGTCAAATGTGTGATCAAGGACAAACACTTGTGTTTGATTTAAATAAGTGTGAGATAATGAAATTAGAATCAGGAAAGTTGGTATCTATAGTTGTAAGGACTCCAAGAAACATATATGTTGTAAATGAAATAGGAAAGGAAATATGTTTCTTAGGAAAGGATGATGAAAGTTGGCTCTAGCACAAGAGAATGGGTCACATAAATTTTGATAATATTGTCAAAGTCAACAAAAAGGAAGAAGTAAGAGAAATGCCTGAGATCTCGAAATCAACAAACATTCTATGCAAGCATTGTCTACAGGGAAAGAAGACCAAGACAAAGTTCAAGTCAAAGGAATAATCCACAACAAAACCACTGGAGATTGTACATACTAGTCTAGTTAGACCGACAAGAGCAAAAGGATTGAAAGTTGAACAATACTTCATGCTACTATTTGATGACTACACAAGAATGACTGCAACTTTCTTTATAAATAAGAAGTCAGATGAATTTGAAAACTTCAATACATATAAAGAGATGGTTGAAACTGAGATAGAGTTGAAAATCAAGTGTTTGAGATCAAACAATGGAGGATAATTTACATCAAAGGAATTTATGGACTTTTGCAGTGAACATGGAATAAAAAGACAGTTCTTCACAACTAGGACACCTCAACAAAATTGATTTGTTGAAAGGAAGAACATGACAGTACATGAAATCTCTAGAACCATTTGAATGGATTCCAAGTTGATAGATGTTTTTTGGGTACAATCATTGCATACAAAAATTCACATTCAAAACAGAGGGATGATAAGAACTAACAACAATAAGACTCCATATGAGGTATGGAAAGGAAGACCAAAAAATGTGAAGCACTTCAGAGTTTTCAGAAGAAAATGCTACATCAAAAGAGAAGATGGCAGAATGGGATAGTTCATTTCACGAGTTTATAAATACATATTGGTTGGGTACTCAAGAAAAAGGAAATCATACACATGTTTCAATATGAGACTCAACATAATAGTGGAAAGCATCAATGTGGCAGTTGATGAGACTGATGGTTGAAAGATAAAGGAAAGTATCAATGATTTAGTGGAACATGATCACAAAGAAGACTTGAAAGAAGAAGAGGAAGTAGATGAAGAATACTATGAAGAAGAAGAACGACCAGAATAAGAGTAAGAACAACACAATATTCAAATAAAGATGCGGGGGTTGAAACCAAAAGAAGATTTTTTTCACCAGAACAACAACATCTAGCACTACTATCTACTATCAACCCAAGAAGTTTTGAAGAATCCATCAAGGATGAATAATGGGTCAAGGCTATGAATGAAGAGTTAGATCATATTGAAAAGAATGACACGTGGGAATTGGTTCCAAGGCCAGAGAATAAGAATGCCATCGGAACAAAGTGGGTCTTTAGAAACAAGTTGAACAAGGACATACAAGTTACCATGAATAAAGAAAGACTGGTATGCAAAGGATACTCTCAAGTTGAGGGTATAGATTTTGAAGAGACATTTTCTTTGGTTACCATAATGGAAGTAATAAGACTGATTCTAGCCTATGCTTGTTCGAATAACATCAAAGTGTATGAGATGGATGAAAAATCATCATTCCTGAATGAAGATCTAAAGGAAAAAGTCTGTATTGAGAATCTTGAAGGATTTTAGTTGACAGAGAAGGAGGGATATGTTTGCAAGTTGAAGAAATCACTATACAGACTCAAGCAAGCACCCAGAGCATGGTATTCTAGATGGGACATATATCTACAACAACAAGTCTTCAGAAAAGGAAATGCAGACAACAATCTCTACATTAAGATTGATCAAGGCAAGAAATTAATCATTGAACTTTACGTAGATGATATCATCTTCAAAAGTGACGATGAAAAAATGAGTAAGAAGTTTGAAAGAGACATGAAACACGAGTTTGAGATGTCATTGCTTGGAGATTCAAATTTCTTCTTAGGACTTAAGATATGCTAGAGCAGTAAAGGTATCTTCATCTCTCATGAAAAGTATATCAGAGAAATGTTGAAGAAGTTTGGAATGATAGATTGTAAACCAGTCGATACTCCTATGCAAACAAGTTGCAAGTTAAGTAAGGATGATGATTCCAAGGATGCAGATCAAAGGCAACACAGATCAATGATTGGCATATCACTCCATGTGACAACTTCCATACTAGACGTGATGCAGGCAGTTGGACAAGTTGCAAGGTTTCAAGCCAAACCAAAGGAATCCCATGTTTTAGCAATGAAGAGGATATCCAGATATCTCAAAGGCACATAAGAGTTTGGATTATGGTATCCAAATGGAAATGACCTATCTCTTGTTTCCTACACAGATGCAGATTGGGAAGGTTGCATTGATGGTAGAAGAAGTACAAGTGGAGAAACATTTTACTTGGGTGAGTGCCTGGTATCATGGTTAAGCAAGAAAAAATCATCGATATCTTTATCCACAATAAAGGCATAGCACATTGTAGCAACAACTTGTTGTACTCAGGTTCTCTGGATGAAGAAAACATTGCAAGATATGCAAGTAAAGTATGATGAACCTATTTCAATACTTTGTGACAACACCAACACCATCGGTATTTTAAATAATCTAGTGATGCACTATAAGACGAAGCATATTCTGATCAAGTATCACTTCCTATGGGAACAAGATATAGAGAATAAAAACTAGCTAGAGTATGTAAAGACAAAGGAGAAGATTGAAAATATATTCACTAAATCGCTTGGGAGAGAACCTTTCAAGTATCTGTGACAAAAACTTGGAGTAGTTTCTTCCCCATATTGATCCACTCAGAACCAAGCTTAACTAGAAATGGGGGGGGAGAAACATAAATATTGAAGAAGTTCAAGTAATGAGTCATTCAAAGAGTCATTCATAAGTACACTCACACAAGTATATAAGAACATCAAAGAGTCATTGATAAGTACACTCACACACTTATTCATTACTTATCTTTCTTGTGATATAATGATCTTTTGTTAAGGTTGTAGTGTCATTTTCTGGGGTAGCAAAGAAGGATTTACGGTGAAAATCTCGAAGTTACAGAAAAACCCTAGTTTCTAAGGTATACGCGAGTTGCAAGCCTATAAGGGATCATATGTACGTGGGATGCAGTGGAGGAAAGAGAATATATATGTTGGTTGTAGAAGGGAAAATCACATACATATGAAATGGTCATGAAAACTTGATTAGATCTTGGTACTAGGTCCCTATAATCTGAAGAAAAGTTCACAGGTCAACATTCTACAGGTTTATGTCAGCGACAAAAGTTCTGGTATGGTTATTGGTTAGTTTTGATGCTTATATTTTCTTATAATGTTGTGAATGCTTGAGAAGTTCTTGGTATGTTTGGTCTTGTACTTGGATATGGTATGTGTTGGATGGTTGGATGAGTGAGCAACACTCTTGTGTATGGTACAATAATGATATGGTTCTTATAGTTTATATCTTTTAGTTACCTAGCACAAGTATATAAGCACATCAAAGAGTCATTCATAAGTACACCCACACACTTATTCATTACTTATATTTCTTGTGATATAATTATCTTTTGTTAAGGTTGTAGTGTCATTTTTTGAGGTATCAAAGAAGAATTGATGGTGAAAATCTCAAAGTTACATAAAATCCCTAGTTTCTAAGGTATATGCGAGTTGAAAGCCTATAAGGGAGCATATGCACATGGGTTGTAGTGGAGGAAAGAGAATATATATGCTGGATGTACAAGAAATAGTCACATACATATGAAACGGTCATGAAAACTTGATTAGAGCTTGGTACCAAGTCCCTATAATCTGAAGGAAAGTTCACAGGTCAACATTCTACAAGTTTATGTCAGCTACAAAAGTTCTGGTATGGTTATTGGTTAGTTTTGATGCTTATATTTGCTTATGATGTTGTGAATGCTTGAGGAATTCTTGGTATGTTTGGTATTGTACTTGGATATGGTATGTGTTGGATGGTTGGATGAGTGAGCAACACTCTTGTGTATTGTACAATAATGATATGGTTCTTATATTTTATATCTTTGAGTTACTTGTACTTGGTTGAGGGATATCTATGTTGTATGGTGATGTATGCATGAGAGGAATGCATAGGTTTTTAGAGATGCTTCATTGATGACATGGTATATATCTACATATGGTTGATGGTATGGTATATGGCATAGCTTGTCCATGGTTGATGCTTTGTTCATGATTCACTATTCATTGTTGATGTATCTTTTGATTCATTATTGATGCATGAGATAGTATGTATGTTGGTATACACTTGATGTATGGTATGGCACAGGTTTAGATGGTTGATGATGAGATATAGGTTGATTAGACAGTGACAGAGTTGTGACAGTGATAGAGACAATGACATTGACATAGTTGTGATAGAGGTTGTGACAGTGGCATATTCTGTGACAATTGGTCTACATTTATCTTTTAGGGCGGTAGGACGGAGCAATGAAAGGTGGTTGTAGCCACCTTTCGGTTGTAGCCGACGAACCTAGGGGGTTGTAGCCTCATTATGGTTGGAGATAGAGAATCAGGAAGTTTTATATTCCTTTAGGTTGGAGCCTGAGAATAGGGGGTTGGAGCCTCCTTCTAGTTGTAGCTGGAGAATTTGAAGTTGGTCCTTCCAATGAATGTTTTCTTTTGATGAATACATAAGAAAAACATTCTGTGGTTTTATCCCGTTTGGGTTTCCATGTAAATTTGGGTGTAATGTGTATCTATTGTGATGTGATGTTGTTTATGATGATATATTGAATGCTAATGATAAACTGTTGAATATCGTAGAATAATAAACTATGGTTAAAAGTAAAATTATTGCTCATTATTGATTCACCCCCCCTCTTAGTAATCCAACAAAAGGAACGAGGAACATAGATCACATTGGTATCGGGTATCAGTTGTCCAATTGGTCATGAGATTTTGTTTTCGAGAGGTGATGTTTCCAAAGGGTGAGCTTGATGAAGGAGTCCAACAGTGTTTCAGAATTCAGATCTCAGAGGGAAAAAGAGTGCTTGCGTAAGTGCTTATGATGGGAATTTTCCGATGAAAGGGTTTCTAACAATGTTCAGGTTGAAGGGTGAAGACCTATGTATGATAACTAGAGTAGGCCCACGTTATCCAACATAATCCATATAGGTGCACGTGGATGCCAAGTGATAGAGACACGTAAAAAATTGGGGGAAAAAATGGTCAACAATTTTAGAGGGGCATAAATTTCTTCTCCAAGCTTAGTTTTTTTCCAAATGAGTTGTTGAAGGAAAGATATTTGAGAGAGGAATCCATCCATACATCCATAATTTTGATCCAAGAAGTATATTTTATATTCAATTCAAATGAATAAGACTAGTGGTGTAAAGAGAATAAAAATTATGTTTATTTTTCTAGAAATGTGTGTATGTTTTGTCTAACAATTTTTTTATTACATGCACATTTTCTTGAAGAATTAAAGGTTTAATAGGGAATATTGGTTTCTATATGAGAACCAAACTCATGGAATATGCCCATAGGTCTTTTTTTTATGAAGAAGAGTTCAAAAGGTTGTATAGAAACATGAGAAATTTTGAGACAAAATCCAATGGAAGAAGAGGCATAAAGGAGCCTGTAGACCATGTTGTGACTATGAAAAGACTGCAAAGGGAAGTGCAGAGCTATAGGGAAGATAATGATAATGTTATGAAGGCTCATGAGGAGATGTTATAGGTTCTAAATATGCTACATAAACAAGTCAACAAAGACTCTCATTCAAGCAAGCATCTAGTACCAAACAAGTGGTAGAATCATGATCCCATAGAAGAAGGTATGATCAAGGGAGTGATAGGTAGTCAAGAAGAAAGACTAGGTTCCCTCATTCTCCAAGGAAATACACCAAGAGAGCTCATAAAATTTCAGGTCCATGAAGCATCCCAAATGTGTCTCTCATAAAGAGGTAGGGGAAGGCCCGAGGTAGACATCCTGCAAGGTGAACTTAATAAAATCAAGCCACCAACTTTCAATGGTGAGAATAGAAAGGGAGAAGAGGTCAAGGCCTGGCTGGAAATGAAGAAATATTTCCATCTACATGATTACCCCTCCATGCTAGAAATAATATTTGCAACCTACCACTTGCGAGGGAAGGAAACCATGTGGTGGGATTAGCTTAAGTAGGTCAAACACCTTGATGAGAACAAGGTATCATGGAGGCAGTTCAAAGGATATTTCTAGGAGAAGTATTTGTTAGAGCCCTAATATGAAGGAATATGAAAGATTAACTCAAATTGAGAAGCATGACAATGGAAGAATAAGAAAATAGGTTATTTGAGTTTCTAAAGTATGTTGGGTTCATAAAGGATGAAAAGGTCAAAATCCAAAGGTTTATGATTGGGTTACCTTCTCTATATAGTGACAAGATACAATATGATAACCCAAAAACTTTGGAGGAGACCATAAGAAGAAAAAATAATCTTTATGAGTAGAGAAGAGGAAGGCCAGTCTTCCAAAGATCTTGGAATGACAAGATGAAAGGAAAGAGGGATCAAAGGCATAAGGTCATTAAGCCACCATTTTTGAAGAGCATCTCACAAGCCAATCTGCAAGGTCAATCAACCCATAATGATCCGAGAATGGAAAATTATTTTGGGAAGAGCCCAAGACAACAACCTGTAAAATTTTGGGGGTTTGATGGGGATCACTACTATAAGGATTGTCCTCACGAAGGAGAAAGAATGAGGATTGTTCATAACATTCAAGAGGATGAAACAATGGAATACATGGGAAGAAACATGCCAAGGATTTATGTAGCCTTGTACAATAAGAAAGTAGAATATCAGTCCCCCATGATTGAAGTGGAAGGTAAGATTGATAACTAGCCCATAACATTTTTAATAGATTATGGAGCTATCTATAGTTACAAAAAATCTAACATTATTGAAATATTTCACTTGCAAAGAGGTAAGCATAAGAAATCTTGGTTAGTTTAGTTGGCCACATGGGATAAGAGGAAAATCAATGAGTTGATTAAAGATTGTTCTATAGACATGAATGGACTTATAAAAAAGGTGGATGTGAACATCATACATTTGGGTTCATATGATTGTCTAATTGGCATGGATTGGTTGGATACACACTATGCTATCATAGATTGCTACTTTTAGCACATATGATGAACTCTAGTTTTTAGTGCCATCACATCATTAAGAAACTCTAAAGGGTTGTTTTCAAAGGTAGGGTTTATCATTTTATATCTCTGTTTCCTTTTGTAAAGAAGGCGTTTGATCCAGGTGGATATTGGTGGCCACCCATCTATTCCAACTGGCTCCGCGTGTCTATTTTTGTTCAGCACGTCCTTATGTTTTGCTTTATAATTGTGAGTTCTACACTTCTGGGGCTGTCTCAAGCCCCACACATTCTCCAGGTGGATCTGAGTGGCCTCTCGCCTAATCCAACTGGCTTATTTTGTATGTTTTCATGTTAGCATATCTTGTTGTACTTTCAAAGCTATTTTGGGGCCCTAAATGTTGTTTTTTTGGCTCGCCATAGTCAAACTATAGACGAAATCAGAGTGTGACGATAGAATGTGTATTTATGTGAAACACCTTTCCAACGGGCTATCACACACCTAAAACAGAGGTTGTATGCAAAATTTACGACCCTAGGAAGTTGAGGTACCAAATTACACCAACTTACCCATAGGGCCACATGACTTTTGGCGTTTCACCTTCTAGGGTTAGGTTTTTGGATGTCTGGGGTTTTGGCATTCATGAGTAACATGAAAAGGGCCTCTGTAGCCTCATTGTAATCCATTCTTATCAAACAGATGCATGTAGTAACCACATCGCTTCTCAGATATAACTACCACCATTCGAGAAAGTTTCAGTTTTGCAGTTTTACAGTTTCAACCTATTTCATTATTTAATAGAAGATATTGTTCACTGGATATTTGTGTTATTCTTCCTATCTCTATGTTTATTGTATTTAGTCTGTTAATCAATTTGTACCTCTCCTAAATACAAATCAGTGGTATCAGAGCGGTCTTCTCTTCATTTATTTTTCTTTGTGCATGTCCCCGACAAGGTCTCGGTACAAGAAGTTGGGACTCTAACCAATCGAGCCATTACCATATCGGTCGTGATGAGCCAGAAAAAAACCCATGGGAGACAAAAAGAAAGATGATGGAGTAGGAGTTCCTATTAAAATGTTTCTCAAGGAATCCCTCACGTGACAAAGGAATGAATTGATGGACAACTTTGCGCAAATCCTTTGATGGTTTCCCACGAGAGAAGCATCTTCATCGAGCGGACATGCAATCCCCTTCAAGGTACAGATAAGTTTTTATATTCCATTATTTGAAGGACTGATAGATGCAGATGCTATAGATAAATGGTTGAATATGATTGAAGGATATTTTTCGGTCCACAATTTTTTCGATAGGGAAAATATCACTTTTTCACTCCTCAAGGCCATTCCCCATGTTAAAGATTGGTGGGATACTTACTCTGAGCAAAGGGCCATGGAGGAATCTGCAATTTTTGTGGTGGCCCCTACATGGGATTCCTTCCAGGATGCCATTAAAGAACAATACTACCCTTTTGGAAGATACGAGGACCAATACACCAGATGGACCACCCTACGTCAAGAAAGGGACCAGACAGTACTAGACTTCACCAATATTTTCCATACCTTATGCACCAAATTGGGTATCAAAGATTCTGAGGGTCATCTGGTGCTCAAATAATACCACTGTTTTCATATATACATTCAAACATAAATGGATTTACTGGACATCGCCTCATTGGGCATGACTTATAGATACATTGTCAAGATCGAGCATAAATTTAAGCAAAAATGATGAGATTTTGGATCTGCAAGCCCCTCATAGTCGAAGCAGGGAAAATGCAACCCCAACTCACACAACAAGGGACCAAATTGAGATTTCCTCCCTTAACACAATCCATCCAAGACGCAATGCAAGAAGGGAAACGAGAAGATGAAGAAGGACACAGGAAAATGGTGTGAGTACCATAAAAATCCTTGGCACAACAACGATGAATGTCGCTCTAAGGAGTCCCTCGTGGCTGAGCTAAAGGCTTCTGAGTCAGAGGTCGATTATGATTCCAAGTCAAATCTTGAAGGAGGGAAGTTGATTATCGATGAGGAAACCAGTGCCATGGTCGCTACCACCAAATTCCGGCCAAGCAAACTAGAAGAACCAAAGGAAGGGGAACACCTCTTTCATAAATAGATGTGGGTTAAGGGCACTCCTATTCATTTCATTGTCGACAACGATAGTCAGAAGAACCTGATTTGAGCAGAGGTTGTCAAGGGGCTGGACCTTCCAACAACACCGCACCCACAACCCTACACCATCGACTAGCTTTGTCAAGTAAGAAATCTCTGTGTTAGCCAACAATGTCGTCTACCCTACAACATCAAACCTTTCAAAGATGAGGTACTGTGTGATATTTATCCCCTTGAATTTTTTTATGTTATTTTAGGAAAACCATATTTGTGGAAGCGTCATGTTGTGTATGAGTCTATACCCCATAGTGTTATTATTACTTTGGGTAGACAATTGTACAAGATCCTAGAGGTGGCATTGCCTACTGCTATTTCTTTAATCTCTGCTAAGCAATCCAGTAAGGTCACTTCACAGACTGGTAATTTCATCTTCTTTGTGATCCGTGCTCACAGTAAGCATAAGGTTGTCACCACATCTATGGCTTATACACAGTGCCTCTCTTTGCAGTAGAAGAAAGTGGATGGGATTGTGGAAGAACACATAGACATATTCACCTCACCTACAGGGGTACCGACAAACTGCCAAGTCAATCATCCAATTGATCGAACCCCTGATGCACCTCTACCTAATGGGTCAGTCTATATGTGCTCGCT
>JASDQU011404910.1:0-15317 GCA_032191745.1 Picea mariana | reverse complement strand
GATTTAGTGGAACATGATCACAAAGAAGACTTGAAAGAAGAAGAGGAAGTAGATGAAGAATACTATGAAGAAGAAGAACGACCAGAATAAGAGTAAGAACAACACAATATTCAAATAAAGATGCGGGGGTTGAAACCAAAAGAAGATTTTTTTCACCAGAACAACAACATCTAGCACTACTATCTACTATCAACCCAAGAAGTTTTGAAGAATCCATCAAGGATGAATAATGGGTCAAGGCTATGAATGAAGAGTTAGATCATATTGAAAAGAATGACACGTGGGAATTGGTTCCAAGGCCAGAGAATAAGAATGCCATCGGAACAAAGTGGGTCTTTAGAAACAAGTTGAACAAGGACATACAAGTTACCATGAATAAAGAAAGACTGGTATGCAAAGGATACTCTCAAGTTGAGGGTATAGATTTTGAAGAGACATTTTCTTTGGTTACCATAATGGAAGTAATAAGACTGATTCTAGCCTATGCTTGTTCGAATAACATCAAAGTGTATGAGATGGATGAAAAATCATCATTCCTGAATGAAGATCTAAAGGAAAAAGTCTGTATTGAGAATCTTGAAGGATTTTAGTTGACAGAGAAGGAGGGATATGTTTGCAAGTTGAAGAAATCACTATACAGACTCAAGCAAGCACCCAGAGCATGGTATTCTAGATGGGACATATATCTACAACAACAAGTCTTCAGAAAAGGAAATGCAGACAACAATCTCTACATTAAGATTGATCAAGGCAAGAAATTAATCATTGAACTTTACGTAGATGATATCATCTTCAAAAGTGACGATGAAAAAATGAGTAAGAAGTTTGAAAGAGACATGAAACACGAGTTTGAGATGTCATTGCTTGGAGATTCAAATTTCTTCTTAGGACTTAAGATATGCTAGAGCAGTAAAGGTATCTTCATCTCTCATGAAAAGTATATCAGAGAAATGTTGAAGAAGTTTGGAATGATAGATTGTAAACCAGTCGATACTCCTATGCAAACAAGTTGCAAGTTAAGTAAGGATGATGATTCCAAGGATGCAGATCAAAGGCAACACAGATCAATGATTGGCATATCACTCCATGTGACAACTTCCATACTAGACGTGATGCAGGCAGTTGGACAAGTTGCAAGGTTTCAAGCCAAACCAAAGGAATCCCATGTTTTAGCAATGAAGAGGATATCCAGATATCTCAAAGGCACATAAGAGTTTGGATTATGGTATCCAAATGGAAATGACCTATCTCTTGTTTCCTACACAGATGCAGATTGGGAAGGTTGGATTGATGGTAGAAGAAGTACAAGTGGAGAAACATTTTACTTGGGTGAGTGCCTGGTATCATGGTTAAGCAAGAAAAAATCATCGATATCTTTATCCACAATAAAGGCATAGCACATTGTAGCAACAACTTGTTGTACTCAGGTTCTCTGGATGAAGAAAACATTGCAAGATATGCAAGTAAAGTATGATGAACCTATTTCAATACTTTGTGACAACACCAACACCATCGGTATTTTAAATAATCTAGTGATGCACTATAAGACGAAGCATATTCTGATCAAGTATCACTTCCTATGGGAACAAGATATAGAGAATAAAAACTAGCTAGAGTATGTAAAGACAAAGGAGAAGATTGAAAATATATTCACTAAATCGCTTGGGAGAGAACCTTTCAAGTATCTGTGACAAAAACTTGGAGTAGTTTCTTCCCCATATTGATCCACTCAGAACCAAGCTTAACTAGAAATGGGGGGGGAGAAACATAAATATTGAAGAAGTTCAAGTAATGAGTCATTCAAAGAGTCATTCATAAGTACACTCACACAAGTATATAAGAACATCAAAGAGTCATTGATAAGTACACTCACACACTTATTCATTACTTATCTTTCTTGTGATATAATGATCTTTTGTTAAGGTTGTAGTGTCATTTTCTGGGGTAGCAAAGAAGGATTTACGGTGAAAATCTCGAAGTTACAGAAAAACCCTAGTTTCTAAGGTATACGCGAGTTGCAAGCCTATAAGGGATCATATGTACGTGGGATGCAGTGGAGGAAAGAGAATATATATGTTGGTTGTAGAAGGGAAAATCACATACATATGAAATGGTCATGAAAACTTGATTAGATCTTGGTACTAGGTCCCTATAATCTGAAGAAAAGTTCACAGGTCAACATTCTACAGGTTTATGTCAGCGACAAAAGTTCTGGTATGGTTATTGGTTAGTTTTGATGCTTATATTTTCTTATAATGTTGTGAATGCTTGAGAAGTTCTTGGTATGTTTGGTCTTGTACTTGGATATGGTATGTGTTGGATGGTTGGATGAGTGAGCAACACTCTTGTGTATGGTACAATAATGATATGGTTCTTATAGTTTATATCTTTTAGTTACCTAGCACAAGTATATAAGCACATCAAAGAGTCATTCATAAGTACACCCACACACTTATTCATTACTTATATTTCTTGTGATATAATTATCTTTTGTTAAGGTTGTAGTGTCATTTTTTGAGGTATCAAAGAAGAATTGATGGTGAAAATCTCAAAGTTACATAAAATCCCTAGTTTCTAAGGTATATGCGAGTTGAAAGCCTATAAGGGAGCATATGCACATGGGTTGTAGTGGAGGAAAGAGAATATATATGCTGGATGTACAAGAAATAGTCACATACATATGAAACGGTCATGAAAACTTGATTAGAGCTTGGTACCAAGTCCCTATAATCTGAAGGAAAGTTCACAGGTCAACATTCTACAAGTTTATGTCAGCTACAAAAGTTCTGGTATGGTTATTGGTTAGTTTTGATGCTTATATTTGCTTATGATGTTGTGAATGCTTGAGGAATTCTTGGTATGTTTGGTATTGTACTTGGATATGGTATGTGTTGGATGGTTGGATGAGTGAGCAACACTCTTGTGTATTGTACAATAATGATATGGTTCTTATATTTTATATCTTTGAGTTACTTGTACTTGGTTGAGGGATATCTATGTTGTATGGTGATGTATGCATGAGAGGAATGCATAGGTTTTTAGAGATGCTTCATTGATGACATGGTATATATCTACATATGGTTGATGGTATGGTATATGGCATAGCTTGTCCATGGTTGATGCTTTGTTCATGATTCACTATTCATTGTTGATGTATCTTTTGATTCATTATTGATGCATGAGATAGTATGTATGTTGGTATACACTTGATGTATGGTATGGCACAGGTTTAGATGGTTGATGATGAGATATAGGTTGATTAGACAGTGACAGAGTTGTGACAGTGATAGAGACAATGACATTGACATAGTTGTGATAGAGGTTGTGACAGTGGCATATTCTGTGACAATTGGTCTACATTTATCTTTTAGGGCGGTAGGACGGAGCAATGAAAGGTGGTTGTAGCCACCTTTCGGTTGTAGCCGACGAACCTAGGGGGTTGTAGCCTCATTATGGTTGGAGATAGAGAATCAGGAAGTTTTATATTCCTTTAGGTTGGAGCCTGAGAATAGGGGGTTGGAGCCTCCTTCTAGTTGTAGCTGGAGAATTTGAAGTTGGTCCTTCCAATGAATGTTTTCTTTTGATGAATACATAAGAAAAACATTCTGTGGTTTTATCCCGTTTGGGTTTCCATGTAAATTTGGGTGTAATGTGTATCTATTGTGATGTGATGTTGTTTATGATGATATATTGAATGCTAATGATAAACTGTTGAATATCGTAGAATAATAAACTATGGTTAAAAGTAAAATTATTGCTCATTATTGATTCACCCCCCCTCTTAGTAATCCAACAAAAGGAACGAGGAACATAGATCACATTGGTATCGGGTATCAGTTGTCCAATTGGTCATGAGATTTTGTTTTCGAGAGGTGATGTTTCCAAAGGGTGAGCTTGATGAAGGAGTCCAACAGTGTTTCAGAATTCAGATCTCAGAGGGAAAAAGAGTGCTTGCGTAAGTGCTTATGATGGGAATTTTCCGATGAAAGGGTTTCTAACAATGTTCAGGTTGAAGGGTGAAGACCTATGTATGATAACTAGAGTAGGCCCACGTTATCCAACATAATCCATATAGGTGCACGTGGATGCCAAGTGATAGAGACACGTAAAAAATTGGGGGAAAAAATGGTCAACAATTTTAGAGGGGCATAAATTTCTTCTCCAAGCTTAGTTTTTTTCCAAATGAGTTGTTGAAGGAAAGATATTTGAGAGAGGAATCCATCCATACATCCATAATTTTGATCCAAGAAGTATATTTTATATTCAATTCAAATGAATAAGACTAGTGGTGTAAAGAGAATAAAAATTATGTTTATTTTTCTAGAAATGTGTGTATGTTTTGTCTAACAATTTTTTTATTACATGCACATTTTCTTGAAGAATTAAAGGTTTAATAGGGAATATTGGTTTCTATATGAGAACCAAACTCATGGAATATGCCCATAGGTCTTTTTTTTATGAAGAAGAGTTCAAAAGGTTGTATAGAAACATGAGAAATTTTGAGACAAAATCCAATGGAAGAAGAGGCATAAAGGAGCCTGTAGACCATGTTGTGACTATGAAAAGACTGCAAAGGGAAGTGCAGAGCTATAGGGAAGATAATGATAATGTTATGAAGGCTCATGAGGAGATGTTATAGGTTCTAAATATGCTACATAAACAAGTCAACAAAGACTCTCATTCAAGCAAGCATCTAGTACCAAACAAGTGGTAGAATCATGATCCCATAGAAGAAGGTATGATCAAGGGAGTGATAGGTAGTCAAGAAGAAAGACTAGGTTCCCTCATTCTCCAAGGAAATACACCAAGAGAGCTCATAAAATTTCAGGTCCATGAAGCATCCCAAATGTGTCTCTCATAAAGAGGTAGGGGAAGGCCCGAGGTAGACATCCTGCAAGGTGAACTTAATAAAATCAAGCCACCAACTTTCAATGGTGAGAATAGAAAGGGAGAAGAGGTCAAGGCCTGGCTGGAAATGAAGAAATATTTCCATCTACATGATTACCCCTCCATGCTAGAAATAATATTTGCAACCTACCACTTGCGAGGGAAGGAAACCATGTGGTGGGATTAGCTTAAGTAGGTCAAACACCTTGATGAGAACAAGGTATCATGGAGGCAGTTCAAAGGATATTTCTAGGAGAAGTATTTGTTAGAGCCCTAATATGAAGGAATATGAAAGATTAACTCAAATTGAGAAGCATGACAATGGAAGAATAAGAAAATAGGTTATTTGAGTTTCTAAAGTATGTTGGGTTCATAAAGGATGAAAAGGTCAAAATCCAAAGGTTTATGATTGGGTTACCTTCTCTATATAGTGACAAGATACAATATGATAACCCAAAAACTTTGGAGGAGACCATAAGAAGAAAAAATAATCTTTATGAGTAGAGAAGAGGAAGGCCAGTCTTCCAAAGATCTTGGAATGACAAGATGAAAGGAAAGAGGGATCAAAGGCATAAGGTCATTAAGCCACCATTTTTGAAGAGCATCTCACAAGCCAATCTGCAAGGTCAATCAACCCATAATGATCCGAGAATGGAAAATTATTTTGGGAAGAGCCCAAGACAACAACCTGTAAAATTTTGGGGGTTTGATGGGGATCACTACTATAAGGATTGTCCTCACGAAGGAGAAAGAATGAGGATTGTTCATAACATTCAAGAGGATGAAACAATGGAATACATGGGAAGAAACATGCCAAGGATTTATGTAGCCTTGTACAATAAGAAAGTAGAATATCAGTCCCCCATGATTGAAGTGGAAGGTAAGATTGATAACTAGCCCATAACATTTTTAATAGATTATGGAGCTATCTATAGTTACAAAAAATCTAACATTATTGAAATATTTCACTTGCAAAGAGGTAAGCATAAGAAATCTTGGTTAGTTTAGTTGGCCACATGGGATAAGAGGAAAATCAATGAGTTGATTAAAGATTGTTCTATAGACATGAATGGACTTATAAAAAAGGTGGATGTGAACATCATACATTTGGGTTCATATGATTGTCTAATTGGCATGGATTGGTTGGATACACACTATGCTATCATAGATTGCTACTTTTAGCACATATGATGAACTCTAGTTTTTAGTGCCATCACATCATTAAGAAACTCTAAAGGGTTGTTTTCAAAGGTAGGGTTTATCATTTTATATCTCTGTTTCCTTTTGTAAAGAAGGCGTTTGATCCAGGTGGATATTGGTGGCCACCCATCTATTCCAACTGGCTCCGCGTGTCTATTTTTGTTCAGCACGTCCTTATGTTTTGCTTTATAATTGTGAGTTCTACACTTCTGGGGCTGTCTCAAGCCCCACACATTCTCCAGGTGGATCTGAGTGGCCTCTCGCCTAATCCAACTGGCTTATTTTGTATGTTTTCATGTTAGCATATCTTGTTGTACTTTCAAAGCTATTTTGGGGCCCTAAATGTTGTTTTTTTGGCTCGCCATAGTCAAACTATAGACGAAATCAGAGTGTGACGATAGAATGTGTATTTATGTGAAACACCTTTCCAACGGGCTATCACACACCTAAAACAGAGGTTGTATGCAAAATTTACGACCCTAGGAAGTTGAGGTACCAAATTACACCAACTTACCCATAGGGCCACATGACTTTTGGCGTTTCACCTTCTAGGGTTAGGTTTTTGGATGTCTGGGGTTTTGGCATTCATGAGTAACATGAAAAGGGCCTCTGTAGCCTCATTGTAATCCATTCTTATCAAACAGATGCATGTAGTAACCACATCGCTTCTCAGATATAACTACCACCATTCGAGAAAGTTTCAGTTTTGCAGTTTTACAGTTTCAACCTATTTCATTATTTAATAGAAGATATTGTTCACTGGATATTTGTGTTATTCTTCCTATCTCTATGTTTATTGTATTTAGTCTGTTAATCAATTTGTACCTCTCCTAAATACAAATCAGTGGTATCAGAGCGGTCTTCTCTTCATTTATTTTTCTTTGTGCATGTCCCCGACAAGGTCTCGGTACAAGAAGTTGGGACTCTAACCAATCGAGCCATTACCATATCGGTCGTGATGAGCCAGAAAAAAACCCATGGGAGACAAAAAGAAAGATGATGGAGTAGGAGTTCCTATTAAAATGTTTCTCAAGGAATCCCTCACGTGACAAAGGAATGAATTGATGGACAACTTTGCGCAAATCCTTTGATGGTTTCCCACGAGAGAAGCATCTTCATCGAGCGGACATGCAATCCCCTTCAAGGTACAGATAAGTTTTTATATTCCATTATTTGAAGGACTGATAGATGCAGATGCTATAGATAAATGGTTGAATATGATTGAAGGATATTTTTCGGTCCACAATTTTTTCGATAGGGAAAATATCACTTTTTCACTCCTCAAGGCCATTCCCCATGTTAAAGATTGGTGGGATACTTACTCTGAGCAAAGGGCCATGGAGGAATCTGCAATTTTTGTGGTGGCCCCTACATGGGATTCCTTCCAGGATGCCATTAAAGAACAATACTACCCTTTTGGAAGATACGAGGACCAATACACCAGATGGACCACCCTACGTCAAGAAAGGGACCAGACAGTACTAGACTTCACCAATATTTTCCATACCTTATGCACCAAATTGGGTATCAAAGATTCTGAGGGTCATCTGGTGCTCAAATAATACCACTGTTTTCATATATACATTCAAACATAAATGGATTTACTGGACATCGCCTCATTGGGCATGACTTATAGATACATTGTCAAGATCGAGCATAAATTTAAGCAAAAATGATGAGATTTTGGATCTGCAAGCCCCTCATAGTCGAAGCAGGGAAAATGCAACCCCAACTCACACAACAAGGGACCAAATTGAGATTTCCTCCCTTAACACAATCCATCCAAGACGCAATGCAAGAAGGGAAACGAGAAGATGAAGAAGGACACAGGAAAATGGTGTGAGTACCATAAAAATCCTTGGCACAACAACGATGAATGTCGCTCTAAGGAGTCCCTCGTGGCTGAGCTAAAGGCTTCTGAGTCAGAGGTCGATTATGATTCCAAGTCAAATCTTGAAGGAGGGAAGTTGATTATCGATGAGGAAACCAGTGCCATGGTCGCTACCACCAAATTCCGGCCAAGCAAACTAGAAGAACCAAAGGAAGGGGAACACCTCTTTCATAAATAGATGTGGGTTAAGGGCACTCCTATTCATTTCATTGTCGACAACGATAGTCAGAAGAACCTGATTTGAGCAGAGGTTGTCAAGGGGCTGGACCTTCCAACAACACCGCACCCACAACCCTACACCATCGACTAGCTTTGTCAAGTAAGAAATCTCTGTGTTAGCCAACAATGTCGTCTACCCTACAACATCAAACCTTTCAAAGATGAGGTACTGTGTGATATTTATCCCCTTGAATTTTTTTATGTTATTTTAGGAAAACCATATTTGTGGAAGCGTCATGTTGTGTATGAGTCTATACCCCATAGTGTTATTATTACTTTGGGTAGACAATTGTACAAGATCCTAGAGGTGGCATTGCCTACTGCTATTTCTTTAATCTCTGCTAAGCAATCCAGTAAGGTCACTTCACAGACTGGTAATTTCATCTTCTTTGTGATCCGTGCTCACAGTAAGCATAAGGTTGTCACCACATCTATGGCTTATACACAGTGCCTCTCTTTGCAGTAGAAGAAAGTGGATGGGATTGTGGAAGAACACATAGACATATTCACCTCACCTACAGGGGTACCGACAAACTGCCAAGTCAATCATCCAATTGATCGAACCCCTGATGCACCTCTACCTAATGGGTCAGTCTATATGTGCTCGCTAATGGAGAATGACTAAATAAGGCGTCAGATTCAAGAGATTCTTCAAAATGGGCACATAATACTTAGATCCTCCCCTTGCAGAAGCTCGATTGTACTGGTGCAGAAGAAGGACAAGACTTGGTGACTCTGTATTGATTACAAATCCTTAAACAAAATCATAGTCAGGAACCGTTACCGCATTCCCAGGATTGATGACCTTCTTGACCAAATCAAGGGGAAAAATTCTTCAACAATGTTGGCCTGAAGTCTGGCTACCACCAGGTTCCCATCGAGCCAACTAATGTCTGGAAGACAACCTTCAAGTCTAAAGAAGGTCTCTACGAATGGCTAGTCATGCCCTTTGGCTTAAAAAATGCACCGACCACTTTCATGAGGTTGATGGATGATGTATTGAGACCCTTCACTAACTCATTTTTGGTAGTATATTTGGATGAGATCCTCATCTTCAACAGAACGTGGGAGGAGCACATGAAGCATATGCAACAGGGTTTGAGCACTATGTAGTAGCAAAAGATTTATGCCAACTTGGAAAAATGCTCTTTTGGCATGAACAGGGTTCAATACCTGTGATACATTGTTGATGAGTATGGGGTACATGTTGATCCCGCTAATATCCAAGAAATCTATGACTGGCTAGCCCCGACCACACAAATCGAGCTTCGGAGCTTCTTGGGACTAGCCAATTTCTACCAACGGTTCATGTTGGGATTCTCCCATATTGCATGGGCCCTCAGCTAGGTGACCAAGGGTGGTGGTAGGGATAATTTTTTGTGGGGGAAGGAGAAGCAATGAGCATTCAATGATCTAAAACATCGCTTGTGCTCATCTCCAGTACTCTCCTTTCCCGATTTGCAACACCCATTCGAGATTGAGACTGATGCATCTGACTATGCTATGGGTGCATTTCTCACTCAGCATGGGCATCCTGTGGCATACCATAATGAGACACTCTTTGATACTGTCTGGAAATACCCCACCTATGACAATGAAATTTATTCCATTGTAGAAGCTTGTCGTCAATGGAAACATTACATTCTGGGGAAAGAGACTATCATACACATTGATCACAAGCCTCTGCAGTTCATGCAGACATAGGGAAAATTGCAAAACGACTGTCATCATACGTGGTCCACCTACCTATAGCAGTTCCATATCAACATCAAGTATAAGACAAGAATCTCCAATCGTGTCACTGTCTGCCTCAGTCGGCCTCTTGTGGCTACACTCACCACTGTACTCCAGTCCTATGGACATGAAGCATTGGAGTGGCCCCAACTTTATCAGCAATATCCGGATTTTTCCACCACATATCATCTCTTGGGTACAGGCATCACTGTCACTGATTTTCACGTTCAGGACTGACTCTTATTCCACTTGGGCCATCTCCGTGTTCCTACAAGTGAGCGTGCAAAGATGAATTGGGAATCCCACTATAGTCGGGTGGAAGGACATTTTGGCGTAGAGAAAATTGTGGTTGTTCTTGTTACGGGGGAAAAACTCTCTATGGCCATGGTAAACCACAACAGAAAGGTATGACTGCAGAAATCAACTCAATTCCAAAGTATGTTATATAAACTAATGTGAAAGATAGGAGAGAATCCTACCTCGATCCAATGTTCAATGATGTTCCACTTTTGAGCACTTCGACCCAAAGCTTTATACCTGCAAAACGTTCTCAACAAACAAACAGAGAAAGTATATAGTGATAATATAAAGGGGTTAGCACATTAGATATCATAATCCATTAATAAACATTACAAACATGCCCATGGATAATAATCATATATTTTCACGATACCAATAGGACGGGAAAGGATTATTTCTATTAATAAATGATCAACAGAAGTGACAACATTACAAACTTCCATGTTAGCACGGTTTGAAACCAAGAAACCAAGTTCCTTCCAACTTTGCCTCCACCACTTCAATCCTCAACCAAAGGCAAGCTCATAGGAAAGAGACAATGAGGTTCTCTTAGCAATAGGGAAATACCTTGGGGGTTGAACACTGTGTTCAGACTTGAGGGACAAAGGGATGCAGAGTCAATATGAAGTAATTTATCCAGAGTAACTTTTCTCTTAAAGTTGAATGCTTTCTCTTCTTTTCCATAGCTCATAATTGTGCTTTTATAGCCTTCAAAATGAATCTGAAGGGCCGAGTCAGAACGTTTCCAATATATGGAAGGCCAAGGATCAGAGATCTCCTATCGTGACATGGAAACCTGACTTCATTTTTGTATTTTATGGCACAAATCTTGATGTACGTAGGATGTAGTGGAACAACCTATGTATACGCATGTTGTATAGTAGATAGGGAGCATATATGTGGAAAAATGTGTATTTTTAGCTCTGGATTCATAAAAAAGGGATGACAAGTCTGCATAGGGAAATGGAAAAAGGCCCTCTATGCAAGATAGCAATGGTGAGGAAAATCTTGCTATAACAGATGCCCCCTAATGTGTGAGGTTAGAGGAGTGTCTGCGATGGCCGAAATACATTATAAATAACCCATGAGTGGAGTGGTAGAGAACCAGTTGGACGAACTCAATTTATCAATACATTTTGTACTTACTTTGCATACATGGTTGCCAGGAATACACTGCATATCCATGTGAAAAATATACCAAATAAGTGTTCGTGGCCATGAATAGGAAAATACAAATGCGGTTACATGCCAAAATCTGTCATAGTCGTGAACAAGGCCCAGTGAAACCAGTCTCAAAACCAATCTGAAGATATTTGTATACCATGGAGTAGAATTTGATCTCCCATGATCACTGAAGTCATATAGGTACTGGTCCAATGAAAAGGAAGCAACAACTCAGGAAAGCTGCGACTACATAGTGATGTCTTTAAGTCTTTTACACTATCCTCCAAGGGTGCAAGTCTACAGCATGTGAATAAAGGAGTTGAGGTCGAACACAATGAGACATCGTTTGATTACCAGTCATTGAGGTATACCATTAACAAATGTGAGACAACCTACCAATAATGAAAGTAGGTATCAAGGCACTGAGTACATTCCTACAAGTGTGAATAAAGGAGTCAGTGTCGAACACTTGAGGAATCCATTGATCATGAGACATTGATGTATTCCCATATGTAAATGGTGAGAGAGCCTGCCACTATTGACTGCAAGCCTCAAAGTACTCATAAAACTCTAGGTCCCATATCCAGAATAAATGAGCTGAAGTCGATGAAAAGAGACCCGCTAAAAGGAGAACATTAAGGCATATCTCATCAGTCAGCACAAGGAACAAAGCAGGAGCTTCATAATTTGGTGGAGATTGGACGAAGAACATGTTCATGAACCAATGACCCTATGCATCTTTCACGTGTGCTAAATGCAAGCAGTACATGAAAAATACCCTCTGAATAGCAGCCAATGATGAAAATTGCTAACAAAGGCAAGGAAACCACCAATAAGTTTAATGGCATCCAATACACTGCATGAATATGAAAGTGTGAATAGATGTCTTGCTGTAGAACACAAGGGAAACCACCCAGTCAATGACCAATGATGAAATGTCAATTGTTGGGTTCAAGGTGACCTACCGATGATAAAAGTAGGGCCAGGGTGCATGATAAGACCATAGTATCATGTGATTATGAGACAAATTGAGGGTATGGTTGACATGCAAAGTCAAGATTTCTGAGGAGTGGTCGACACAAGTTGATAAAATTCCTTTGAACAAGAGCATGAGACATATGGTATACTCCGACAGCATAGACCCAATGATATAACTATCAAATGCAGGAGGCATCAATAATGTTCTCTATGGGGACTGGAAGAGTAACCAGTCGGTAAACAAAACTCTGTAACGAGATCATCTTCCTAAGACCATGATAAACCCAAAATTATGATGACGCAAGGACTCAATAACTTTATGATCTATTCAAAAGTGACACGACTGTTGCCAAATATAATATAGTACTCCTTTCCCACCCATCTTTTTTTTTTTTTTTCATAACAAATGAATGCTATGATACAGAAGAGGAAACAAGTGTCACAAGTAAGAAAAACTAGTTCCAGTAGTGGAACGTACCTATGCTCAATGCAAGGAAATGCATGCAGGAGATGGACACTTGGGCTGATGTTTTCTCCAGGGTATAGGGTGTCAAATTGCGAAGGATATAAACAAAGATTTTCTTGGTTGAGGATGCAAAAATTGCTTAGGCAACGATTTATAACGCAAAGAGAGAACTGGCTAAAGGCTTAATACTGCAAGTGAGGGCATGAGATGCAATCACAACTTAACGCCAAAAAAATGTCATTTTTTATGTCTTTTAGTCTATTTGGTGTGAAAAAGGGGTAAACTTGTGCCAAATAGATGTCTTTTCAAATCCAATTTATGAGTGTGAAAAAGACAAGTTCGCTAGACGATCTTTTCTATTTTTGGTAGCGAGTCGGAAAAGAGCTTAACTAAGACTCATGACCTTTCAAATCCAATTTAACGAGTGTGAAAGGGATAAATCACTCGRAAATATTTTCAGTGTTTTAGACGAGTTAGAAAAGAGCCTAACTAAGACTCGTTTATGATGTTCTAATCAACATGTAAAGGGGGATGCCAAGGCTCCCATCCCAGTCTTCTGCGGAAAGCCAGTATCTTATGTATAGCTAAAAAAATMTTGGGAAAACCCAAAGCTCTCCAAGTCAAGGAGGAGAAAGTGATAATGAAGTATACAGTCTCCATGATGGTTCAAATAATGTATCTTACTAAAAAATACATAGGTGGGGGTATGGGATACCTCATCAGGTTGTCCCAATCGAAGGGAACCTCGTCAAGACTTGGAGAGAGAGCATTCGGGGGAAGAATAAATCTCTCTTGTTCAACATGAGTAGGATTAGGAATGTTGATGATGTAACTGAAGGATGCATTACTCTCTTTAGTAGGATTGACCAGAGATTACACTGGTGTGACCACTTCTTCATTTATAGGTTGAAGAGGATGCATAGTAACGGGGACAAGAGACGCCTCACCCTTTACAAAGGGGGTGAGGTTAGGAGGGGATCACGGTGGTGGGATCATCGAGTTGATCAAAGGAGAAGTAGTGTGAGGAGAAACCAGGGATGCATCCGAATCTGAAGGGCTCTTGGGTGAGCCCCACACTTCTGGTATCTTGGCAGTAGCTGGGAACAAGCAATTAAGGTGGATTCCTTCACAAGTCCTGCAAAGTAATTTAGGCTTATGTCTGAGACGTCTAGGCTTATCGATGCTCCCAACATCATCTACAACGACTGGTGACATGCTCTCGACATGACTGGCAGGGGTAAGAGAGTCTTCTCCTATATGATGAATAGAGGTTGGAGACATGGCGTGGCTATCATTCAGAGTGAAAAGGATGGTGCCCCCAACATAATTGGTAGAGGTTGGGTGCGAGTTGTCGACATAATTTGTAGAAAATTTCAAACCATCTACGACATGATTGGCAGAGGTTGGTGATGGAGCACCAGTGTGACTTATAGTGATTGGGCTAGCAATAGATTGTGAAATTTGATTTCAAGGTCCGGGGAAAGATTGGTTTTGAAACATTGCATGCCAGAAATGATCCCGGTGTATCCCCTATCCCTGCCCAGAAAAGTGGTGGTTTATGCCAAAATGGTCCGAAGAGGTTTTGATGGACATCGTCACTGAGGTCTGCGAAGAGACCAAGGTAGGATAAGAATTATTCAAGTGAGGATATATGTTTCCCCCTTGTGAAGGGGTCCCATAAAGAGGGTATCCTGAATTGTAAAATTGATTCTCCCCATATAAAATACTTGGGGGTACTTAAGGACCTATCATGGATAAAGTGTTCAAAGGAACTGACATGGCAGATGAAAGGTGCATGGGTGCAATGTAATAAGTGGAATAAGCACCCATCAGAGCACTGGCTCCTGAAAGGGCATAACTAGTATTGGATCCATAAGGGGGAAGGTTCCAACCTCCCATGGGGACACAAATCATATAAAATGAAGAAGTAGGCATCGAATCCATGGTGCCCCTGGATCCAATGCTAGGATTCATATACATGGTCTAGGGAGAGGATTTCACGAGGGAAGGCATATCAACAGAAAAATGACTAGAGACCCAAGGTGCGGATTGAACGTTGTAGTTTTGCATACCATTGTAAAAAGCGGAAGGGTCCGTCCCCATGAAATGAGAAAGCATCATGGGGTGGGTATCAGTGAATGAGGAAGAAAAATAAACTCCACTATCCATGATGATGAAACCCAAAATAGACTCCTAGGGCCAACTAGTAGTCAAAGAGCATACCAAAAAGTCAAACGTCCAATATGCATGAAAATGGGCTAAAGTGGTTGAGTGGCCTCCCTCACTAAAGAAGGTATGCCTCATCCAAGACTGACTTGAGACTCCCCGATAAAGTTTGGAGGCAACATAATCAGTTATAGGGGCCCTCGTGGGCTTAACAACCAGTCGGTCAGTGTTGATACTGAGAGGGGGGTGAATCAGTATCAAGTACAATTTAAAACATTTTTCAACTTATACTTAAACCATTCAATTATATCC
>JASDQU011404909.1:26804-42576 GCA_032191745.1 Picea mariana | reverse complement strand
AAACGCCGTTGGCGCTTGATCTCTAACATCTGTCCCTCCGATGGACGGTCCAGATCTTATCGTTGTTTCGAGACTTGAATAGCCCCGATGCCTAGTATCCCGGATCTCCGAGAGGAACGATTTCGTGACACGTGTCCCTCTCCAACCGGACGGCTTAGATTTTCTCTCTGGATTTCGAGACTTTCGAAGTCCTATTTTCCTTGCTCTCAGGATCTCCGATTCCCCGATTCCCGACTCTCCTGGATCCTCTGCCACGTGTCCCTATGGTTTGGGCGGCTCAGATCTTGCCAGGGTTTTCACTTGGACTTCCCCAAGCACTTGTCCACGGGAATGCCGATTTCCCAATGGCAAGAATCCTGATCCCCCTACGGATCTCCTGACACGCGTCACGCATAATGGACGGTCTAGATTCGATCGGGGAAATCACGTATCGCGATTTCATTGTGTATGAGTCTTTTGTCTCCGGAAACCCCGATTTCTCAATCCCCGATATGCCGAACTCCGACTCTCCGAGATCCTCTGCCACGTGTCCCTACTATTGGACGGCTCAAATCCTATTGGGAAATCGTGGATCGCGGTTCCGGATGGCAAGARTTCTATGTATTCATGAACCCCGATATGCCAATTCTCAATATGYCGATTCCCGACTTCCCGGGATMTTCTGACACGTGTCCTGCCGAGATCAACGGCTGGGACTCTTCTTCTGCACACTAGAGTTTAACTTCGGTGCAACTCTTCCCGATCCACGGCTGTCAGGTAATGTGAACCGAGATCTAACGGTCCAGATTCGTTCTTTTGGGTCTTGGGACTTACGATCCCAATTTCTCGTTGCTCACGATGAGAGAGGGCAAGGCATGTAACGCCTACATTACTTTCATCAATATAATGGTTGTGAATGACTATGGTTCACTCCGACGAGATCTCATCCATCGACTTAATTATCGCATAACACTACTATCATGGAACCTAAATAGGGTCGTTCTTCCTCGTACAGGGTTAATAAGGCCGATGCGTTCGAATCCTTATTCTGGGTTCTGGGAGAACCTTTCCGAGGAGGAAATCTCTATGAAGAGATCCTTATCGAGTCATTCCCGGGAGAAGATAAAGCAAGACGACTTTCCGAGAGCAGATGGGCATGGTTAGCTTCAGTTTATTGACGTAATTCGTTCATGATATCCTTTGTGATAAGCATATATCAACTTATTCCTATCAAACATAACGCGAACACTCTCATGCTGCAATCCTTTACAATTTCACAGTTCTATGAGCTAATATCTACTCCTTATCATCAATTAATACACAGACATTTCTACACAATAAAACATGTACAATTCCACAAGTCTATGAACATATATGACATCATATAGATTCCAGATGCATTATGAGCAAAACACTTATCATAAGTAAGTTCAGCAATGGAAGCGACTGCTGAGAGGGGTTCTCGTTTCCACCCAACCGTAGGCGTAGCGACTCCTACTGGATTTACCACTAGCCACCCCCGAGCTGAGACCACGATGTCCTGAGACCTGCGTCTCTCTGTCTGCCAGTGTCCAGGAGCGAAGGTTGCAATCCTTCCTCTCTGCGATCACTCACTCTACGTAAAATTGCCAGAGTTCCCCTCGCGTCTGCCCCCATCAATCGTTCCAGCCATACGCCTTATCCTCTCGCGAGGTTGCGTGTGGCACGATTTCCCTCGCACTGATCAGGCCTAACGTCCCTACGGATGGGCGGTTTACCATCCCATCCCTCATCAAGACATCCGCCTACCAGTCTGCGAACCATTAATTTTTAGGGCCAGCGAGCCGCTTTTGGTTCTCCGGGCTAGTGGAGTCCAAATACGGTATTAAATTCTCAGTGGAATTTAACGCCCCTTTTTCAAGGTGCCCTCCACCACCATCGTGGTCTCTTTCCGCACATCCCCTCTCAGCAGTTCTTTAATAAATTCAAACTATCATTTACATTCATTGACCTCTTCTTGCAGGTCCATTTACAGCCCATATTCATACTTATGAGTTTTTCCATAGTCCTTGGCCAATTCAGTTATATTTACAATCTGGGGGAAACAAGGTGTTATAGCCCCCTTTTTCTTCCAAACAAATTATGCATTTTTTTTTAGGCTAAGGAATGTGCTCTTATGCAATCATGGGCTGAAAAGATCACCAGCTTTGATACCGCTGTAGTATCTTTGACCCAAATTATTATCTCTTCCTATGTAAAAATGACATGAAACCCTTACAATAATTTTCTCAATGAGGAATATTATCAAACACATGGCAAGCACACATAAATAGAGCATAATAATATGACATCTTATTATGAATGGGAAAAACAATACAAATATATTGAATGGCTATAAAAACAACTGCAAAACAAGACTAGGAATATAAACTATTGGTTTCTATGAAGCTAGACAATCTGCTAAAAAACACAGAAGGAAGCCTTGTATGATTCCAACATAGAAACCGAGGCTCTCCAAGCCTCCCACTTCTCTTCTCTAGTATACTTCAAGATATTCATAAAATACCACAAGACAAAGACTCCAAATGAACTCTCCTTTGTCTAGCTAGGGTGGGTATTGCACCACCGAAACTAAACCTACACTAGAAGGGATTTTCCCAAAACCCTAACAAAAGTGTTGGCCACAAGAGAACTCAATACATATCAAATCATAATGCCCAAAGAGGTAGGCTCCCCTTCTATTTATTCTTCTTCTCTAATTCTTCTAGATCTTCCTTCTTGACCAAATCAAACCCTCACTTGATTAAAATATAATTATTTATTTTATTTAATATATCTTTAGGGTTTGATACTTTGAATCCCCTTTTTCATTGTTGACTATAGCCTATAGGAGTCATGTAGGCTAATGAATCATCAATTGGAGGGGGACACTATAGTCCTCCCTTCCCGAAATTGATTGTCCTCGATAAATTTTATATCAGGGTACTATAAAATATGTTCACCTTTCCATGTAGAATCTTTTGCAGGAAACCCCTTCCATATGACCAGGTACTCTCGGCTAACTCTGCTTCTCACTCTTCATTCCCATACATCCACAACCCTTTCAGGTGCCAAAACCAATCATCCTTCCTCATATATCGAAGGAAGATCTATCGAAGCAGTGACCAATTGGCCCAAATCCTCTTTTAGGAATGACACATGGAATGTGTTGCGTATTTTTCTTCCCTCTAGTAGCTCCAACTCATATGCCACCTCTCCAAATCTCCTGATCACTATGTAGGGTCTGTAAAAATGAGGTTTTAACTTCTTTGCACCACTCTTATTTAGTGAATACTTTTGATAAGCATGTATCCTAAGAAAGACTAGGTCCCCAAACTCAAAACTACTCTCCACCTGATGCCTATCTGCATACATTATCCAAGTGGATATTAGTGGCCACACACTTATTCCTATTGGCTCCTTTTGATAGTTTTAGTTTAGCACATTCTTCTGTAATTATTTGTAATTGTGGGCTCTACACTTTCAAGGTTGTATGAAGACCTACAAAGCTTCTAGGTGGAGATTGGTGGTCAACCACCTACTCCAACTGGCTTATTTTGGAAGTTTTCATGTCAATACATCTTTATGTACTTATAGGGTCATTTTGGGTCCCTAAAGAATGTCTATTTTTCTTGCCACAATCAAACTGTAGATGGAGTTAGAGTTTGATGACATGATGTGTATTTATCGAAAATACCTTTCCAACGGGATATCACGCACCTAAAACAGAGGTCGTATGAAAAATTTAAGGCACCAACTTACCCATCGGGGCCCACATAACTTTTGGCATTTCATCTCCTAGGGTTAGGTTTTTGAATGTCCATGGATTTGGAATTCATGGGTAATATGAAAAATTCCTCTAGAGCCTCATTGTAATCATTTTTATCAGATGGATGCATGTAGCAGCCACATCTCTTCTCAGAGATAGCTACCACCATTCGAGAAAGTTGTTTTTAGTTCTGCAGTTTTACAGTTTCAACCTATTTTATCTATTCAATAGAAGTTATTTTTCACTAGATATCTTTTTTTTTTCTTCGTATATATGTGTTATTGTATTCATTCTATTATTTATTTCATTCCGCTCATAAATCTTGTTCAGTGGTATCAGAGCGGTCTGCTCTTCATTTATATTTCTTCGTGCATGTTCACGACAAGGTCTAGGTACAAGAAGTTGGGACTCGAACCAGCCAAGACTTTGCAATATTGGTCATTCCAAGCCCAAAAAATCTCATGGGGTATGAGAAGAAATATGATGGAGTAGGAGATCCTTTTAAATTGTTGATCGAGGAATCCTTTGTGCAACAATGGAAAGAAATGATGGACAAACTTTGCACAAATCCTTCGGTGACTGCCCATGGGAGACACGTCTTCATCAAGTGGACATGCAACCCCCTTCAAGGTACAAATAAATTTTGATATTCCATTATTTGAATGACTGAGAGATGCAGATGTTGTATATAAATGGTTGAATCTACTCAAAGGGCATTTTTTGGTCCACAATTTTTTCGATAGGGAAAATATCACTTTTGCACTCCTCAAGGTCATCCCCCATGTTAAGGACTGCTGGGATACTTAAACTAAGAAAAGGGCCATAGATGAATCTGCAATATTTGTGGTCGCCCCCACATGGGATTCCTTCAAGGATGTCATTAAAGAATAGTACTACCATGTTGGATTCTATGAGGACCAGTACACAAGATGGACCACCCTGCGTTAGGAAAGGGACCTGACAGTACCATATTTCACTAATATTTTCCATACCCTGCACACCAAATTGGGTATCAAAGACTCTGAATGACACTTGGTGATCAAATACTGTAGTTGTTTGCATAGATACATTCAAACAAAAATGGATTTTCTAGACATCACATCATTGGGTACGGCTTATAGATATGTTGTCAAGATCGAGAAAAAATTTAAGCAGAAGAGGTGAGAGTTTGGATATGCAAAATCCTCACAACTGAAGCAGGGAAAAGGCGACCAAAACACTCAAAATAAGGGACAGATAAAATATGGCCACTCTCAAGACAACCAGTCCAAGACACAACACAAGAAGGTTAATGAGAAGTAGAAGAAGGACACAGGAAATTGGTGTGAATACCATAAAATCCCTTGGCACAACACCAAAGAACTTCTCTCCAAGCAGTCACTGGTGGCTGAGCTGAAAGACTCCAAGTCAGAGGAAGATTCCGACTTCAAATCAAATCCAAAACGAGGGAATCAAATTATCAATTTCAAACCCAACGCCATTGTCGTTACCACCAAAGTCCATCCAAGTGAACCAGAAGAACCAGAGGAAGGGGAACACCTCTTTCACTCACAGATGTGGGTAAAGGGCGCTTCACTTCATTTCATTGTTGATAGAGGCAGTCAGAAGAACCTGATATTAGCAGTGGTTGTCAAGCAGTTGGACCTACCAATGACACCCCACCCACAACCCTACTCCATTGGTTGGCTTCGCTAATGAAGAGATCTTTGTGTCAGCCAACAATGTCTTCTTCCCTACTAAATCAAGCCCTTCAAAGATGAGGTATTGTGTGATATTAATCCCCTTGAAGTTTGTGATGTTATTTTAGGACAACCATATTTGTGGAAGCGACATGTTGTGTATGAGTCTAGAACTCCCAGTGTTACTATTACTTTGGGTAGATGATTGTACAGGATACAAGAGGTAGCGTTGCCTACCATTATTTCTTTAATCTCTACTAAGCAATGCAGTAAGGTCATTTCACAGACTAGGAAGTTTGTCTTCTTTGTGATCTGTGCTCATAGCAAGAAAAAGGTTGCTACCACATATATGACCCCTACACAAAGCCTCTCTTTGCAAAAGAAGAAAGTGGAAAAAATCATGGAAGAGTACAAATACATATTCTCCTCACCCATCAGGGTACGAACGCACTGCCAATTCAAGAATCTAATTGATCTAACCCCGAGTGCACCTCTTCCTAACGGACTAGTTTATCATCGCTCGTAGATGGGAAATGATAAAATCAAGCATCATATACAAGGGCTGCTTCAAAAGAGGCACATCAGAGCCAACTCCTCCCCTTGTGAAATCCCAATTGTATTGGTGCAAAATAAAAATGGGACATGGAATATCTGCATTGATTACAAAGCATTAAGCAAAACCATAGTCAGCAACCAGTACCCAATTCCCCGAATTGATGAACTTCTTGACCAACTCAATGGGTCCATGTTCTTCAACAAGATTGACCTAAATTTTGGCTACCACCAAGTTCCCATCGAACCAACTAATGTGTGGAAGACAACTTTCAAATCTAAAGAAGATCTCTTTGAATGGCTAGTCATGCCCTTTGACCTAAAAATTGCACCAAAAACTTTCATGAGGTTGATGGATGATGTATTGAGACCCTTCACCAACTCTTTTTTGGTGGTATATCTAGAAGACATCATCATCTTCAACAGAACTTGGGAGGAGAACATGCAACATATTCAATAGGTTTTGARCACTCTATGACAGCACAAGCTATATGCCAACTTGGAAAAATTCTCCTTTGGCATGAACATGGTCCAATAATTGGGCTACATTATTGATGAATGTGGGGTAYACGTGGATCCAAATAACATCCAAGTCATCCATGATTGGACAACCCCGACCACACTAATTGAGCTTTCGATATTGTTGGGACTTGCCAACTTCTACCGATGGTTCATGTTGGGATTGTCCCATATTGCATGGGCGCTCATCCATGTGACCAATGGAGGTGGAAAGGAAAATTTCATGTGGGGGAAGGCACAACAATGAGCATTTGATTATCTAAAGCATCGCTTGTGCTCATCTCTAGTACTCTCCTTACCTGATATGCAACAATAGTTCAAGATTGAAACTGGTGCATTTGACTATGTTGTAGGTGCATTTCTCACTCAACACGGTCATCTGGTAGCATACCATAGTGAAACACTCTCAAATATTATCTGGAATTACCCCACCTATTAAAAGGAAATGTATTCCATTCTACAAGCCTGTTTTCAATGGAAACATTACATTATGGGAAAGGAGTCAATCATCCACACTAATCATAATCCTTTGCAGTTCATAAAAACACAAGGGAAGTTCTAGAATGAGCACCATCATAAGTGGTCCACATACTTGTAACAGTTCCATATCAACATCAAGTATAAGACAAGGAGCACAAATCATGTTGTTGAATACCTCAGTCAACCTCCCGTGGTTGCACTCACCACCCTGATCCATTCTTATGGGCATGAGGCATCTGAGTTGCCCCAACTTTATTAGCAAGATCCTGACTTTTCCACCACCTATCAGATCTTGGGTACATGCATGAATATCACTGATTTCCACATTCAGGATGGACTATTATGCCATATGGGCCACCTCTGTGYTCCTGCAAGCAAGTGTGCAAAGATTATTTGGGAGGCTCACTACAGTTGGATGGAAGGACATTTTGGTGTGGAGAAAAMTTTGGCCATTCTATAGAAACATTTTTATTGGCCAAAACTTTGACAGGACATTAGCAAGTATATCATATCTTTCACTACATGTGCCATTTCCAAGCTAGCCATCAAGAAGCAAGGATTACACACCCCTCTTCCTAATCCCGAGAGGCCTTTGGAATCCATCTCGATGGATTACATGTATGGAATTTCATCCACCAAGAAAGTAAATGATTGTGTATTTGTGGTAGTTGATTGGTTTTCAAAGATGGTCATTCTCACAGCCTACAAGAAGAGCATCACCATGGCAGATACTGCCATGATATTCTTCGAACGAGTGTGGGTCCATTTTGGGATACCACAGACAATCATCTCCGATTGGGATAGTCAGTTCCTCAACACATTTTGGTCGAGTCTCTTGTCACTATTGGACACCAAGCTCACTAAATCCACTACCTTCCACCCTCAAACCGATGGCCAAAAAGAGGTCATCAATCGGATGATTGTGCACATCTTGTGCATGTATAACTCTAAGCATCCATGTAMATGAGATGAGAGTCTTCCCTTTGTTCATCACAACTACAACAGGGMTCTCCATAGCTCCACCAACCATAATCCATTTCAGGTGGGGTTGGGATTCCAGCCCTTGGGACCCATCGATGTTGCACTACCTCTTCCAAACACATATAAATAATCGTTCGATGTTCAATCTGAGGTTGACAAAGCCACCAGATTCATTGAGCARATTCAACACATCCGCCAATAGGTCTATGGGAGTTTTCAAAAATCCAATGCTAAGTACAAGCAGTTCCATGATCAACACTGGGTACTGCACAAGTTTCAGGTGGGAGACAAGGTCTAGTTAGATTTGAAGAAAGAACTCCTTATAGGGCCCCATAGGAAGCTTTGTCCACTTCACTATGGGCCTTAGACTATCACCAAGGTTGTGGGAGATAATTATTTTGATATCAACACTCCCCCCTTCCTTGGGTTACACCCAATGTTCAATGTGGACCTCCTTCGACCATGTTTTCCACCACTATTGAATAACTAAGAGATCGTGGAACATTTGAAACCAACATAGCTCAACCCTAACTACATGGAACAAGCATCCACTGATCATATAGTGGACACACAGGTCAAGGGAACCCTCTAACAGAGGATCTAGCTTTATCGGGCTGTCAAGGCAAGGCAACTTCTGCACCACGAAAAATGGGTCACCCAAGGGCCAAATTCGGCAGAAATTTCCTCACCTAATGGGGACACTCAACATAATGGAGATCATTTCTTCTTAATGGGGGAGGACTGATCCAGGTGGATATTGGTGTCCACCCACCTATTCCAACTAGCTCGTTTTGACTATTTTAGTTCAGCACGTTCTTCTATAATTATTTTTAATTGTGGGTTATACAATAGGGGATGTCTAAATCCCTACACAGCTACTAGGTTTATATTGGTGGCTTCCCACCTAATCCAACTATATTATTTTGGAATTTTTCATGTCAGTACATCTTTTTGAACTTCCATGGCCGTTTTGGGGCCCTAAATAATGTTTTTTTGGCTTGTCATAGTCAAACTATAAACAAAGTCAGATTTTGACAGCGTAATGTGTATTTCTCTAAAATACCTTTCCAACAGGCTATCACACACCTAAAACAGAGGTCGTATGGAAAAGTTACGACATGAGGAAGTTGAGGTACCAACTTACCCTTCGGGGCCCACATAACTTTTGGCGTTTCATCTCCTAGGGTTAGGTTTTTGGATGTATAGGGTTTTGGCATTCATGGGTAATGTTAAAAAGGCCTCTGGAGCCTCATTGTAATCATTCTACTCAGACGAATATGTGTAGCAACCACATCTCTTCTCAAATATTGCTACCACCATTCAAGAAAGTTGTTTTCATTTCTGCATTTTTACAGTTTCAACCTATTTTATTTATTCAATAAAAGTTATTGTTCACTGGATATCTGATTTTGTTCTTCGTATCTCTGTGTTATTGTATTCAGTCTATTTATTTTGTTCTGCTCATAAATCCATATCAATACACCCTTTGTTGGTTCTAAGAAACCTGCAAATTCTCCTCTAGGATCCTCAATATGTCCTAACTTTACTGCAACCAGTCTTTGTCCTTGGGAGCCTTTCTTTCTCCAAATGCCAAATCTACAAATGATGGGGCATCATAGCCATACAATGCTATGAATAGACTCATCCTGATGGACATGTGATGAGTGGTGTTGTAACAGTGCTCCTCAAGATGTAACCATTTTATCCATGCTTATTGTTGTCCTGACACATAGTTCCTCGGGTACCCTTCTACCCATTTTTTTACTATCTCAGTATGTCCATCTGTCTAGGGGTGATAGCTAGTACTAGGTGTCAAATCCATCCCAGATAACCTGAATAGCTCCTGCCAAAATAGACTAAGAAACCTGCTATCTTGGTCACTAACTATGTTCCTCCGAAGACCATGGAGTCTGAACACTTATCTGAAGAAAAGATATGCCAATTGAGATGCATTTTATTCTGAAGGAATGACAAAAATGTGTGCATATTTGTTCAACCTGTGTACTACCACATAACTACAGTCCCTGCCCTAGACTTTTGGTAACCCTACAATGAAATCCATGGAAATGCTCTCCCATTTCCTCCTTGAAATAAGTGTTGACTGGAATAAACTTGATGGGTGTGTCATTTATGACTTTTTCTATTGACAAGTCCTACACTCCCTCACATATATCAAAGTTATTTCAAAATTTTCTTCTATGTTAAATTTCTATAAATATGAAAAATATTTCAATTTTTACTTTTAGATACTTATCAAAATCAACGTAAGTGAAATTAAATATAAGTTTATCTTTATTTATGAGTGTAACTATTAGTTTTCCTTAATCTAAAATTTCTAAGTTTTGACTCTTTTACGAAGATAAAATAAATTTTAAATTTTTAAAAAAATATTATAATAGTTTATATATATACATATATATGAAAAAAAAGTTTATGGAATGAAAATTTTCATATCTAAGTTAAGATTAGCATAAATTCATTTCAATTATTTTTTTTTTTTTTTTATTTCAATATCTCCTCTATACATAGTTGTAGTTTCTAGATTCAAAATAAAAATTTAAATTTAAAAATTAAATTAAAGTATGTCCATTTTCTATTTTAAATTATTGTAAATGATGAAAAAAAACTATCAAATATTAAAATTAAAAAAACATTAAAATAAAACCTATTCTTATATTTTTATTATCAATAAATTTTGAAATTAAAATAAAAAATTCCATCTAAATATTCACAATATAGAAAAATCTATATAAATATCAAATTTTTAAAAACAAAATAATAACAAATAAATATAGTCTAAGTGGGCCTTAGAAAATAAATAAAAGTGACAAAAAACTACTTCAAATGAAAGTCTTAAACATAATTAATTAGAATAAAAATACGAAAACAAATTACCAAAAAACAAAACTAATATAGATTTTATTTCATTATGAATGAAAAAATAATAACAAAAAATAATATTAGAAATGAATCTCTCCCTCAACCAAAAAAAAATATATATTTAAGTAATATAAATTTTATTTAAAACTAATATAAATTTTATTTCATTGTGAATGAAAAAATTAATAATAAAAAATAAATGAAAACATATAAATATATTAGAAATGGATCTCTCCTCCAAAAGAAAAATATATTTAAGTAATATAGATTTTATTTCATTATCAATGAAAAAATTAATAATAAAAAATAGATTAAAACATATAAATATAGTAGAAATATATCTTTCTCTCAAAAGAAAAATATATTTAAAAAAGAAAGAAATTGTTATGATTAAATTAATAATAATAAAATATTTATATTATGATTAAGATTTAATTGGTCTATCTGACCTTAAGAGGGTAAGTGATTACTTGTGATTCTTTAGAATTTTGTTTATGTTCTTGAAAAACATTAAGAGAAGCTTTCCAAGATCACCATACTTTTGTTGAGTTAAGAGGTTAGGAAGGTTGGTAATGTGATCAATATTTTGAAAATGAGATCTAATATGGGTATAGGATGAACAATCTAAGAGAAAGTGTGTTTCATCTTCAACCTTCTTAGTGTCACAAAGGTGACACACTCTTTCATCCCATGGCATTTTAGTAATTGACCAACACCCAATTTCAAATAGATAATTTTGATCTTCCAGATTAGGGTTGATTACATCTTTATAATACCTTAATTTTTTTTTTCCCTCTAACTCTTTATCACACCACATTTTTTTCTTTATCACACCACATTTTTTTCTTAAATTTTGATTTGAAGTTTTTTTTAATAGTATTTTTATTCTGCAAAATGGTTTCTTCCATGATTCCCCAATTTTAATAGTATAAATAAATTAAAATTTGATTAATCTAAATATTTTTTTCGGATATGAGATAGTTTGAAATTCTAGTTACTTTTTTTTTTTTTTAATATAGATGACACATTTACATTTGGAAATGCAATATATTTAAAGAGTTATGTAAAAAAATAAAGCATATCTAAAATAATTTTTTAACTTATAATCTCAAAATTAAAGAAAAAAAAAGGTATTATAAATAATTATTTCTTCAAAATAGAAATATATTTAAGAAGAAAAAAATAGTTATTAACATCTCAATAATAATAATAATAATAATAATTTATATAAATAAATTAAAATTTGATTAATCTAAATATTTTTGGATACTAGATAATTTGATATTCTAGTTACTTATGTTATTATATATGGATGCTAATTTTGAGAATGTAATATTTCTAAATATTTCTAAAGAGTCATAGAGAAAGATATAGCAAATCCAAAAGAATTTTATAACCCATTATGTCAAAATTAAAGGAAATACACCTTATCTTATTCTCCTCACAGAAGAAATCATTTTCCCAGAGCATAGCTATCACCATATTCCTATTGTATAAAAACAAGTTAAACAACATGGAAGACAAGATACCTATTGTATAAGAACAAGTTAAACAACATGGAAGACAATAGGCTTCTTGAAATTTCTTCAAACTCCAAGCCAAAACCACCTTGGACTCAAGCAGGGGTGGCATAAAGATGCACTCTTGGCTAAATCATTGAATAATAAAGGAAGACATCATATTGCATAATAGAGATATTATTAAAGATATTATTAAATTAAAATTTGAGGAGAAAATGTGGTTTCATAAACAATTAGAGGGAAAAAGAAAATTAAGGTATTATAAAGAGGTAATCAACCCTACTATAAGCATCCCTAAAATAAGAATAAATTCTCACTAGCCCCATAGTGAAAGTGGTAGTGAATTCCTAAAACTTTGTGGGATGAAAGAGGGTTGAAGATGAAAAACACATTGTGTTAGATTGTCCATCATATACCCACATTAAATCTCAATTTTGAAATATTTGTCACACTAACAAATCTCCTAACCTTTTAATTCAACAAAAGTATAGTGATCTGGAATCCTTCTCTTAATATTTTTCTAGCACAGAAATAAAATTCTAAAGAATTCTCAATAATCTCTTACCTTCTTAAGGTCTAATAAACCAATTCAATTGTTAATCATCATTAAATTAAAAAATAAATATTATTATTAAAATAATTAAATTTAATCAAATCACAATCAATATTTTATAATAATTACATAAAATTTAAAATAAATATTTGATATTAACTTTTTAAAATTATTGAAACTTAATGCAAGTGGTAATCATTAATCAATATTTTGCTCTCGCCATGCACCCCGTTCAATATTTTTTTTGGGTATGTATCCATATATGTTATTAACTTTGATATTGTTAATTATATTGGCGAACTTGGCAGTTATCTTTTACTTGTGGATAATCAAAGACACAGCAAATTTCCTAAAAAAAATGTTTTGTTGAGCATTTATCCGTCCGTCAGAAAATTGATTGAATTTCTTGATATTCAAGAAACAAATTATAAATTTTATGAATTTTTTAATAAAATAAGTTGAAATAATTCAGTAATAATGTTCACAAATAATTCGAATGTATTTTTTAATACAATGAGTTGGAACAATTTAAAAACAATACTCATAATAGTTTTTCCGTCCATATTTGTTGTGATTCCAAATTGCTATGTGAATAATGTCTTCCTATTTTGGTTTTCCTTCATTTCACTATATTAAATCCAAAATTTATAAAACTCGATTAAAAATCTACTTAATAAATAAAAATTGTAATTTTTATTACATTAAATATTTACTTTTTGAGCGTGTAGGTTTTTATATTTGATCATGATAGTGTCTACATTTTCTAGAGATTTAAATGTGTTAATTTTTGAGAGAATAATAAAGAAATAATAAGTTTAATAAATATATAAGATTGATTTTTAAAATGAATAAAATAAACAAATGTGTGACTTTTTAGAGAATAATAAAAAAATAATAAGTTTAATAATTATATAAGATTGATTTTTAAAATTAATAAAATAAAAAAGATGGTTGAATGAGCAAATAAAAGTAAATGATAAATTAAGAAGGAACCAGGTAAGAAGATAATGAAGAAGAGAAAAAATATAAATTTGTCAAAGGAGGAGATAGAAAATATGCAAGAGGAAGGGTTAAAGTATACATAAAAAAGTAGGGGAATAATCAAAAAAGAGGGAAGTGGTTTATTAAATTAAACCATGGATAGTAGGTTTCCATGATTAGCTAAGTTTATAGTCATCTTCCCAATTCAAGTTGTTGGGGTGCTTTTCGATTTCAAGAGCTTCTCGATTGATACTAGAAAGGTGTTGATGCAAGGATTTTTGCTTGGTCAAAGCAAATGAGATGTTTAGAATTGTGGGAATGTTTGACAATTGTTGACTTAGAGATGTGTTTTTGAAATGTGTCAGTTATATGCTCTTTAAGACGATTTTTGATTGAACAACATGTTTGGCTAATGTAGGATTTTCTGCAAGAACATGGAATTTGATAAAGTCATTGGCTTAGCATAGGGCCAGATTTATCCTGAGCGGTTATGAAAAGATGCTTCAGGGTTTTATGGGGTTTAAAGTGGGTTTTGATGTTCTTTTTAGCTAATAACTTAGAGATATGATCAGTAATGCTATTGATGTAGGGAAGAGAAAAGAGAGCTAAAGGAGGGGTAGAGGGAGGGGCCTTTTCAGTTCTAGAGTGAATGGATGATTGAAAGGATCTGTTGATTTGGGAGGTGGAGTAACCATTTAATATAAGGGCATTGGTGAGGTGGGATTTCTCTTGATCCATAAGATAAGGGGCATAGATTCTAATGGCTCGAGTAACAAGAGTTTTAAGAATGACATATTTTTGGGCTGAGTGATGGTGAGAATGGCAATGAAGGTATCTATCAGTGTGTATTTTTTCGGTACACCTTGTGGGTGAGGGTACCATTAGGTTGATGAGAGATGAGAATATCCAAGAAAGGAAGATAATTTTCAATTTGGACTTCCACAGAAAATTGAATGTAGAGAGAGATGTTGTTAAGGTGGTTGAAGAAAGAATTCAGAGAAGAATGGTCGTGATGTCAAGTGACAAAGGTATCATCTACAAACAAAAACTGATATTTGGGTTTAAGATGGAAATTGTTTAAGGCTAAGGATTCAAAATGTTCCATAAATATATTGGCAACTAGAGGGGATAAGTAGGATCCCATGGTTGTACCTTAAGTTTGTTCATAGCATGTTTGTTTGAAGGGAAAGAAAGTGGAGGTGAGGCATAATTCAATTAGGTTCACGATTGCGGAGTCGACAAGTTTGGAGATTAGATCAAGGGATTTAAGAATAGGTATTTTGGTGAATAAGCAAACGACATCGAAACTAACCATGAAGTCTTGTTCGTCAAGGAGAAAATAAAGAGTCTTATGAATGATGTTAGAAGAATCTTTGATAAAATAGGGATTTTTACCGATGAATGATTGAATTTTATCTAGAAAGGGCATAAGTGTCTAAGGGGGGTGTCTTTTTATGCATTTTAGGTTTCCCATAGATCTTGGGAGTTTGAGAGTTAAGTTGAATATGACAAGTGGATTTAGCTCTAATAGTTGGGAGGAATAATTGTAACTTCAATTCCCACAAATGACATGTTGAGCTAATAATGAATATATTGTTGTAATATTATAAAAGACTATTTATATGTTGAAACATAAGAATGGCATGCATGTGTAACTATCCCTTTAGTTGAAAATCAATATGTGAGCCTTTTATTTAAAAATTAACATCTGAGTGATGATTGACTACAAGAAGGTTTTGGAGTAAGAACTTAAATTGCTTTTATTTAGCTAAAAATGGAAGTCTCTCCACATCAACCCTTATCATGGTATATACCTATTCTTAAAGCCCTTTATCTAATCTCCAAACTTGTAGACTCTGAA
>JASDQU011404908.1:1561-13710 GCA_032191745.1 Picea mariana | reverse complement strand
TCTTTCGCTCTCCACAATATCCCTGCCATTGATCTGGCTTGTTGATTGATCCTCAAGCCCACGGTCACTCATATGATCGATGTTTTTTATATTTAGAAGATCAACATGGTCAACCTTGATCAGATGGCTGTTGAGGATTCTTCATTCTGATTGGATAGTTGTTGAGGCTTCTCATTCTGAGCTTACGCTTTTTCTGTGCATTGGTCGACTTCTCAATTTTCCATCAATCCCGACGACACTTCTGCAATGCGCTCTTCCTTCGCTAACTCTCATGAGATTTAATAAATTTTTGTGAATTCTTTTATGCACTGATAGTCAGTCACTAATTATCCAGAGCTTTGATCATCATACTATTAGCTCCTCCTGTTTTCTCCTCCTCCTGAGCTTGCGCTTTTGATCTCTGGATATTGTTTGACATCTTCTGCTAACTGATATACTGTTGACATCAATGACAATCTCATCTATGGTAATTCATTATTTACAATAGATCATCATATCGAATCTTGACATCAATGACAATATGTCCAACAATATCCCCTTTTGTCATTGAGGGAAACACACTAACTTCATATACAAAACTCCCCTTGTGATGATGCTTTCCTCTTCTGAAGTTTTCTTCTTATGAAGTTTCTCTCCCCCTTTGACATCAATGGCAAAGGATTTTTCCTCCTGTAGTAAAGCTCTGTATGTTACTGACCAAAATCTGAGCTTGGGTAACTCTTCCTGGAATCATGTTCTGTCTACCATAAATGAATGAATCCCCCTGTTAGTATGCTCTCTCTCTGCTTCTGACTACTCTCCCCATTTGTTTCTGAAAAGTAGTTATTCCTTACAAGGTTTCTTCCCCTATTAACTAACTTCTTATCTCAGTTGTTTGGGATTTTTGTGTTTCTAATCAGTAGTCTTCTTTATACAAATTTTTTTAGTGATCGAGACTTTTCAAGACTTAATCTAATTACTTTCTTATTTACTAACCAAAACTTCCCTTGATTTTTTACTGATTGTTCTCCCCCTTTGTTTTTGAAAGGGTAGGTTTTTTTTACAGGGTTTCTCCTCTTGTTATCTCTACAAGATGTCATGTACCTTATTTTGTACATCAGAATGTTGCTTCTGGGGATGTCGTTGTTCTACTGGAACAGTGCGCAATTATAGCTCATCTTATTCAAATAACTCTTGGATATACCCATTGATTCTCATCGATCTCTAACCAGATGTATCCGTCTTTATCCAAGATGAATCTTTATTGTGCATTGCTCTAAAGTTATCTGAGACAAATTTATACTATGTTTTTCACATGACTGCAATTCTTTTTGCAGCAATCAACTTCACTCCTATTCACTTGTTCAGTCTTTTCTATTCATATATGTGAGTTTCCTGGTTTCTTGAACTTTTTTCTTTGATCATCTATTACTACAAATTCATTTTCCTTCCATGTTTCATTTACTCATTTTGTTGTACTGTATGGAGCATTTCTCATTGACTCTTTTCTTGAGTTCCAATAGTTATAGGCTTTGTGGTCATATCCATCACAACTATAACATCTCATAGTGTAACAATGTGCAGCAATATGTCCAACATGATTGTAGTTCCAAAATCTTATACTATTGTTGAACCTACCAAATTGTTTTCTTTCATTATGCCTACAATCCAAGGCTTTATGTCCATATTCATTACAAGAAAAACAATAACCGTTAAAAACATTCTCATACCTTCTTTGATTCATCCATGAAGGTGTCTCTCTTCTGAACTTGCTTTGAGGTATATGAATAGCTTCTGGATGTCTTCCTTGATCTGATCTTCTAAATTTTGTAGTGTTTCTTTTATTTCTTGAACTTGAAGAACCTGAGTCATACCTGCTTTCACTTTTTACAAATGAAGGAGTTGTGTCAGACTTGTCTTCATCCTTTTCAAATGAAGGACCTGTGTCAGACTTGTTTTCACCTTTTACAAATGAAGGATCTGCATCAGAATTCTTAGGAGTACTGATCTCTTCCTTGTATCCAAGACTAGATTTGTCATTTGGGGATCTATGACTATCCAAGATCTCATCCAGGGTCATGGAGCTATTTAAGAACTTGACTTGGGTGTTTGAATTCTCAACCTTCTTTCTAATATCCACAACTTTTTCTTCCAGCTCATGACATGATTCTTCCTTTTTGTCCAAATGGTTCCTCACTACCTCCTCCCTTGTTTTGGCTTCTTCAAGTTGGATTTTAAGTTTGACATGGATTTCCCTTAGTTCTTTCAGATTTGCAAGGATTTTGCTTGGTTCATCATCTTCCTTCTTTTCTTCTCTTGCTTAACTGATTTCATTTTTCAGTCTCTCGATCTCTTCTTCCTTTGCTTGACTGATTTCATTTTTCAGTCTCTCGATCTCCTCTTCATTTGCTTAACTGATTTCATTTTTCAGTCTCTCGATCTCCTCTTCCTTTTCTTTTGTTAGATAAACAACTTTTGTTTTCAATCTTTTGATCTCTTCTTCTTTGTTTTCTAACTGAATCTTTTGCTCAGATCTGATTTCTTCATTGTCTTTGATATTTTCTTTTATTTCCAGGATATGCCTTTGATTGCTAATCTCATCATCTTCCTTCTTATTTTCTTTTACTTGACTGATTTATTTCTTCAGCTTCTCGATCTCCTCTTATTTCTCTTCTAACTGATTGTCCTGCTCATATGTTATCTTTTCATTGTTCTTGAGCATTTCCTTTATTTCCAAGACATGATTTTGACTATTTTCAAGAAATTCTTTAGTGTAGTCATGAAGATAGTTATAGTCTGATTCATTATAGTCATAGCAGTATTCACAGAGATTCCAATCAACCTTTTGTTTGGCCTTTGATAATTCTTCTTCTACTTCTTCCACGAGATAAATGCTAACAGAACATTCTGTTATTTTATCTGAGTCTTCTTCTTTATTTGTAGGGGAGGATTCAATATCAAAATTATTGCAATCAAAAATTTGTGGAGAGCCATTACCTTTGTTGATGGTTGAGTCTTCATCTTCATCCTTGATAAGAATGTCTTCTCTGTCTTTACTTTTGATTTGATACATCTTTTCTAACTTCAGCCATAAGTCCTTGGTGGATGTGCATAGTCCTATGCTTGCCTTGATTGTATCTGATAATCCATTGAGAAGAATCTTCAATGCCACTTCATTGTTCTTCCTTTCTCTTTTTTGGACTGCAATCTTTGATAGATTCTTTGATGTAATTAAATTCCAGGGATTTCTTACTAATGAATTCCAAACTTCATATCCTCTTGACTTCAAATACCGTTTCATATTTTCTCTCCATGAAGAATAATTTGTTTCATCAAATAATGGAGATTCAATTGTAGAGAGAGCCATCTATCCACCAATTTCTTCAGGATCTACCTTCCAATGGTTAAACTGTGTTTTGAAAGAACCTCTCTCTGATACCAATTGTTGAACACACCGCCCACACTAAGAGGGGGGGTGAATTAGTGTGTGTACTTTTCTAACTTTTCTTCTTCTTAAAAGTTATTAGTTAAAACATATTTGAATAGATTAAGAACAATCAAATCATAATCACAATGGACACAGAAGATACCAAATGTTTGTATATAATTTGTATGAATATATGTGAATATAATAATAAGGATTTTCCTAGCACGAACTAATTTGTTTCATCACCAACTGACATAAGGAGCACCAACTCTCAGGCAAGACCCAACTTGTTGCAAGACCTAGCTTGTTGATAGAACACAGTCTATCCAACTAGAGTTCAACCATATCTAGTAGTAGTGATTTATTAATGAATCAATTATGTTTCATGATCAGAGGTATACAATCAATGCTCATCATGACACTTCATCCTATGTCTGATATTCACATTTTCTTCGCTTTATCTTTGTTGTGATATCTGTGCCTTCTTCACTTTGTCTCTCCTCTGATATTCACGCCTTCTTTAGTTCTTCTTCTCTCTGATATTCGCATGGACCTCAGGTCCGTATCCCCTTCATTTTCTCGCAGGCCTCTCTTTCTCAGCGAGCCTATATTTTTCACAAGCCCGTATATTCCTTCACCAAGCGCACCTCCAAGTGAACCAATCATGGTTGTATTTATACTTATGCTCAAAATTTATTTAAGTTATTGAGACGACTTGTGAAATAACTAACTTGTTCATTAACAACTTTGGTACCACCAAATATCATCGTTTTGGGTCTTCATCGTTAAACCTTGCATCCCATTTTATTTCATAAATCGATCACGGGATGGATCGATTTCCTTCGTCTCTTTGATAACAAAAATAGGCACTTCCTTCAAACCATGTTCATATGATCATAGGCGTAGAACCAAGAGCTTATCAATTTAAGTGACACATTACATTCTTCCTTTTAAATCTCTTTATCATATGACCAATAGTGGTGACCTCACAAGAGGGGAGATGAGCACTTGAGCACTTATCACATCAACGGTCATGATCCAATCTTCTGATGAGATGGATGGATGAAGAAACTTCGGGACTTCGCCCTTCGGGTCTTTGTGACTTCAAACCTTTCAAAAATATTGAATACAATATCGTCAAACAGATCAATTGGTTCAAATTTATATCACAGAACTAGATCAATGGTCATGTACGATCCTTGGACCTATACTTCATTGCTTAATCCAATGACCAAGACTTAATCAAGCAATGAGATGGATGACCATCATTTACTCCATGACTTTGTCTATTATTCTTACGCTATCCTTCCATTATGTTTTGATCAATGGTTGAGAGTTCAACTGACATCAGATCGACAGTCAATATCTCCTTCGGGTCTTCAAACTTCGAATATTTCGAATCTCAACCTGTTCTTTCCTCCGTACGTCAATCTTCCGATCTTTTCAATCCATTGACGCATGCCCCTTTCTCAATCAAAAGTCGAGATCCTTTCGTGTCTCCAGGCTTTGGAATTCTCAAGCCTCAAATTTCATTATAGTATGATCAACGATTGGGAATACTCTCGAAGTGATCTTTCAAATCGGACGACTTATGTCCACTTTGGGACTTCAGCATTCGGGAATTCAGAGGTTTCAAATAAAAGCTGATCCATTTTCCTTTGGAGTGATCACCTGCTGAGTAAGTCATCAATGGTAGAGACCACTTGTTGTTGGTTAACGTTTCCACTTACACTATCCTTCCACTGAAGTAGATCGAGCAGTCAAGAACGCTCCCGAAGTGATCTTCAGATCGAACGTCTCGTGTCCACTTCGGGTCTTCGATATTCGGGACTTTGGGCAAGTGTTGGTGGTAGAACTCCCAAAGAAAAAACTCCCAGAGTGACGTAGCTTACTTTCATCACTTGATGACCTGTCACGAGTCGAGCAGCTACCAAATGTCACTCAGATTTGTGATTTTCATGCACCTGAAATGATGATTTCAACTTGACATTTTTCGTTATCTGACTGTTCCACGTGTCCTTGCTGACATGGTCTATCATAGTTTTTTTCTAATGTCGACATAGATCTCCTAATGTAACACATGTTCATATCCTTGATCTAATGGTCAGGATAGTATCCGAAGGGTATCTTAGATCGATGACTGAGAGTGACTTCGGACCTTCGTCCTTCGGGACTTCGGGACTTTTGACATTTGTTCATGATAAAAATCCCGAAGCAATTCTCCCAGAAAGATGTAACTTTCTTACATCACTTGTTGACATGGCATGATCCAATTTCCTCTTTGACACTTGTCATCATCTGATTATGCCATGTGTTTTTGCCGACGTGGTCTGCTAATGTGGTTTGTCACATGTCTTTGCTGACGTTTTCTGTTGACATAGTTTGCTAACGTGGTCTGCCACATGTCCTTGTATATGTGGTCTATTGTGTTTCCTTGCTAACGTGGTTTGCTGACCAACAAACTTGATCCAACAGCCATCGTATGTCCTCCAAATTTGATGGTCCTTATTCATTTTGGATTTCTGGGCTCCGGGTATTTAGAATCTCAAACTGAATTCTTGAGGTGAGATTTCTCTAGAGCATAACTTCCTCTCAAATTTAGATCCGAAGTGAATGTTGTTCATTGTATCAGGATCTTAGATTGACAGCTCGATATTTCTGCGATGCAACTGTGCTAGCTTATCTTGTCCTTCCACTTAGAATGATCCAACGACTGACGGAAATTCACACAAATGAGATCTCAGATATTATCTTGCTTATCTTGTGCTTCCACTCGAAAATGATTCGACGACTAAAGGGAATTCAGGTTTGATCCAACAGTTGACAGGTATTCGTATAATCAAACTTCCAACCCTTTTAGCTTATCCTGTCCTTCCACTAAAATGTGATCCAACAGTCATGGGGATACTCGAAGTAGATCAATGATCGACGATGATTGCGGAACCACAACTTGTGAGTGATTTAAATCGTCACCCAAACTCCACAATTGGAAGTTGTGCATTGTTGGTGAGTCAACCACAATTGTTGATTTTCGAAGCTATAAGATCGGACAATCTTGAATAATTGTGGTATTGGAACAAGAGTGATATTTAATTCTCCTTTCAATCTCCACAATCTATCCCTGCCGTAGATTTGGCGATTGCACTTCTGACGGTTACGATTTAATCTGACTTAAATTGGTCATTAGTTGGATCAAACATAATCGTAGATCTTTGAAGCTATGTGATATGATGATCTAGATGGATTGCAGGATTGTAACTGGTGAGTATTTTAATTCTTCTTTCATTCTCCGCAATTTATCCCTGTCGTTGATCTGGCTTGTTGATCTGACGATCATGATCCTCCAACGGTCCTCAAGCCCATGATCACTCATATGATCGATGTTTGTTATATTTATATGATCAACAGGTTCAACCTTGATCAGACGACTACTGAGGTTTATTCATTCAGATCGAACAACTATTGAGGCTTCTCATTCTGAGCTTACGCTTTTTCTATGCATTGGTCGACTTCTCAATTTTCCATCGATCCCGACGAAACTTCTGTAATGCGCTCTTCCTTCGATAACTCTCTTGAGATTTAATAATTGTTTGTGCATTCTTTTATGCACTGATAGTCAGTCACTAATTTTCCCAAGCTTTGATCATCATACTATTCGCTCCTCCTCCTGGGCTTGCGCTTTTGATCTTTGCATATTGTTTGACATCTTCTGCTAACTGATATACTGTTGACATCAATGACAATCTCATCTGTGGTAATTCATTATTAACAATAGATCATCACATTGACTGTTGACATCAATGACAATATGTCCAACACCCAGAGCAATGCTCCAACGACTCGCTTAGTTAGAAATATTTCCAACAGTAGTTTAGTCGGTGGAGGAGAGAAGAATCCCCCCTCCAGGAAAATTGAGAATTCACATAAGTTGCCTGTAAGAAAGAAAAGAAAAAAATTGACACACGAAGAAGAAGGAAACCTCATTGAAAATGACATCCAAAGCTTTTCTCTGGATGACATGGAGCTGGAGGTGGATATTGAGAAAATATTTCCCACGATGGGACAACCAGAAATTATAAATCAACAAAATGTTTTATTGAAAGTTGTTGCAAATGAGACCTTCAGTGAAGAAGAGTCATTTACTTTCCAAAGTGTTGTTTTTGATAAGGAATCTAAAAAATTGATTGTAGAAAGAGGTGATCAGAAAATTAAGAAGGGAAAATCTCCCTCAAAGGTTGACCTGAAAGATATGCATCCTTCCCAAATATCTAAAATTCACAGGCCAATTGGGGATTCTCTTGAAAATTCTCTTGGTGGTATAAAAGGAGAAAATACTGAGTTAAAATAAAGGATCAGAGAGTTGGAAAATTGAAAGGATCTTCAAATATACTCATAGCGGTTTGGAGTTATGTAGAAAATAATATTAAGAAGATAATGTCCCTAATAACATAAGTGTGGGAAGTATCAAAAAATATTGTTTCTTTTGGCTCAATGGCACACAATTTTCATGAATATTTGCAAGTTGATTTGAAGAACGAAAAAGGTTTCTACACTAATGTTATTTTACTATTTGAAATCAAAGTATCTAACATGATGGAACTAATAATAAGAGAGGAGGATATTCCTTCCCCAAGTAGGATAAAACAACTAAATTCTTATTGGAAGGCAAAGATTAAAAAATTGAATAACATTGTTCAAGCATGCAATGAAGCCATACTGAAAAGAGAAGAAATGTTCAGGAGACTCACAGAGATAGACCTAGTAGGAGGTACTAATGAAGTACAAGACCCTAAATTAATTCTCACCTCAATGTTTCTAACAAAGTAACATTTTGACGAATAAGTTGATATATTTAAAGGGTTATCATTTGAAATTTTTTATGGCATACTCAAATATATTGAAGATGAAATAAACAATTGGCTAGTTGATTATTCCATGAAAAATAAGGATATTGAGGAAGCAATACATGGTATTTCTCTTGACTTAAGAGAATTGGAAGGTGAGTTATTCAACATTAAAATACGACATGAAATAAATGTCGCACCAAAGAAAAGTTATATTGAATATTGGTTTAGCAAGGCAATCGACAAATTAACCAAATAAGGGAAAGAAACAGTTGAGATGGTTCTTGTAACTGTCAATGAAGAAAAAAAAAGGGCAATAGAAAGAAAGTGAATATACGAGAGACCATCATAGTAAGTTTATGTTGATAACATATTGCTTTGTTTATCATTTCTTTCATCCAATTACTTTGCTTCTTTAACTAGAAAGGTTTAACCGAAGTCTGATAACTTCTCCCTGTCTTCTTTCCAGGTCTTGCTACTCTGCATCACCCACCATTCTCCTTATACAAATTAATTCTTTTTCATATTTTATTTATGGTCCATGGGATCCCCAATCCCAATCCTAAGGACAAACACATTTGAATTTCAAAGCTTTGTAACAGACTATATATTTTTTCTGAAATCCCAAGAGAACTATTTTGGGATCAGTTTTGATTGTACTTTGTAACTCTAAGTTTTGAGTATAAAGTATTTTGGATTGATCTATAATTATATTTATTTGAGCTTCCCTTGTCTTACTCTATTAAATTTCTCTTATGCATGCAAACCATCTTCTTTTATTTTATGTGATCATAAATATTTAGTTTAACTATGATGGATGTGCGGAAACTTTGTCTATCTCTTTCAAATGTATGAAGTGTGCAGTTCCTAGTCATTTCTTAGGAAATCTTTGAAAATAAAAATAAAAAATTTTGTTTTTCTTACAATCTTTATATTTCTTTGATTATCACGACGAACTTCTGCAGAGTCCCATATTCTAAAAATCTAGAGTCCCAAGAAAATATTAAATAAAAGAGGATTACAACCTCTATAAAAACGTAGGGGAATTTGTATCCCCATGAGGTTTTCATTTTGGTCCTAGCGGATTCAAGCATCAACACTATAAAAAATTTCCAACAATCCACCCAAAAAGTGCGCTAGCCTTAATAGATTAATGTGGCAAACTTTTAGCAACTTTTGACAATTGAGTGGTGAGTTATAAATGAAAGAGAGTTAGGGTTTTTGTATCCCCAATGTCTGTAGATAAAATATATATAACAATAGAAAGAAGTACTAATAAAATTGAGATGCCCTAGTGGCTCAATCAAGCACATAAAGCATAGAATTGATTCCAAGTTAGACAATCTCAAAAGAGTGAAATTTCACGTTTACCAAGGTAAATGTTTTATATCTCTAATGAAAAAAATGATATTAGTGCCTTTAACATTTGGGTGAATGGAGTCTTTAAACATAAGTTGGATCAAAAAGATCCTTAGGGGTGTAAACACTCTTACTTCCTAGGGTATGCTAATCCAACTAGGGTAAAGTCTAGGAGGGTATACACACTCATATTCCTCCTAGCAACCCTTGCAAAAATGACTTGTAAACTTAGAAAATTAAATGAAACTTAGTGGAGGGTGTATCCAAGATACTCCTTATAGGGTTTAAACCAACAATAACTAAGAAAGAGAAAGAAATAATTAACAATGCATATTTTTCCTTACCAATTCCAAGAAAGAGAGAGATCAAACCCTAGTTCACCAAGCAATTTACCATCCAATAGCAAGAGAGCAAGCCTCCAAGAGGTTGACACCACCTTAGCTCATCCAATCACCGAGAGATAAAACCAAAAAATCATTTGCACAAGAGATAAAAACCATAAATCCTCAAGCATAGAGAAAATTTCAGCCAAGTACTTCTCACAATGGGATAGTTATGTTATGAAATGAGATTCAAATGATCTCTATTTATATAAAATGTCTAAAACATAGTTTGTCCACATAAATTAGGGTAAACAAAAAATAAGGGGGAAAACACCTTATTTTTCCCCCTTACACAAATAATAATATTTAATTTTTACTTTGCACATGAAAGAAAAACCCTAAGTAAGACGTCATCCCTCTAGGAAGACATTTTAACACTTTTCCAGGTTGTTGGAGAGAAAGGTGTATGTCATTAGGGATTCTAGAGCCTCCTCTTCATGCACCAAGGTCTCTTCCTTTAATTCACTCTTCCTTTGGTAAAATACTTCCAAGTATCAATGATTAACAACTCCATCACCACCAAACCCTATCCCTAGGTGACATCAAGCCCCAAAGAGTGACGTTTTTCCCCTCCTAGGAAAGTCGTTTGGGTGATAGAGTCTAGGTGAGGTCATCCATGATGTCTTCTAGGCCTCCAAAGGCATGTATTCATCATCTGACATCTGGAACCTTGGCATTCAACCTGTGGGATTGAATCCCCATGGAAGCCCAAGCTAGGCTTGTTCCTCCAAGACTGTCCACCAACTGAGTCATGCAAAGACAAATGGATACACTCTCCAAGAATCTCAAGTCAAAGAATCATGATGAGTAATTAAAATAAAAAAAAGGAGCCATTCAAGCAAGTTCATCTAAACCAACTTATCAAAATAAACTAATGCTCAAATACCCTATGCAATTTACCAAGTTTGAGTATGGGAGGGTTGAAAAGATGACCTATTGGGTGAATCATCCCTCAATTTTCGGGGTGTTTCCTGAGGGGAACTCCTTCTAAGTTGCACGGATGATATGTTATGTATGAGGGGAAGAATTTTGGGCATTAGGTTCATGAAATACAATGGGTTTTGGTGTCTCACTTATAGGTTCCTTTGTAGAGGGTGTGTTGCACCTTCATTTTTAATGCATCCTTTTTCCAAGCCCATTCATTTCCATTAATTAATTAATATTCCAAAACCTTGGGTACTCCCTAGAGTGAAATCAATTAGCTTAGGTGGAAGCACCACAAGGCCACTTGAATATAGAGGTACATAGAGTGTCATATGCAAGGAAATAAAGGGGCACCGCATGAGTGTACACACCTCAACAAGTGGGGATATTTATATTTATGTGTTTACTTTTGTAGGTCTTTGATTTTTTAAGATAAGCATTTCGTTTATCTCAATACCTATTTGGGAGAGAATTTGGAAGGTTCATTATCATGATTTTATATTTTTCCAGCCACAAGCGTTTGGGCCTTCAACCACTTCTTCCCATGAAGTGAGGGACAACCCCTTATTGGATCGGTACTCATGAAAAACCCAAAAGGTGAGGAGATGAGGGGATGAAGTGTGGAAAGTGGAAAGTATGGTCAGGAATGGAAGGATGACTCGTTAAAAGGCCCTCCTAGTAGTGGCCCTATTCCTAAGGGTGACGCACTTACTAGGGCGCAATGTCAACCAACAAGGTAAAATAGGGCAAAGAGCATAATGTCCAAGAAAACATCACATAATCAAAAGAAGTAATAGATGTAACAAACTCAAATGCCTCAAATATTGAAAGGAAACTCACCATAATACCTGACTTGTACATCATGTATCAAGACCCAATGTCTTTCGTAGCCCAGTTGATGTGGTGGATACCATCATGATCAACTTGGAGCATGGTGGTGAGATGGGTCTCCATTTGTGCAAGTGGACACTGCTAGTCAAGTCGTCTCTTGGTACTCCATGTATGCAAACTGAGGGCCTCGAGACATCATCTCCTTAATTATCCCACAAAATGGGGATAACACATTCATTGTTGCAATCGAGATTAGAATAGTCATATTGATGGAACTTAATTTCATTTCAAATCTTTACTGCAATCTTTAATGCTGAAATTTTACTCCAAACTCTTCCTTGCAATTTCAGTTATTTGTAGAGGTGTGCAAAACAAGAGGCTCCTTGCACTCCATCTGTAAGA